>NW_006497375.1:2743215-2774979 GCF_000471905.2 Amborella trichopoda
AGAGAGAGAGAGAAGAGAGAAAGTTAATGGAACTCCTTGTGTCTGTTGATATCACATTCCACAATTCATTTCATCCATCACGCATTACAGAACAATACTAGAGTCTCTTTCCAATTTCCTGTTTCCACCCAACCTGCATCAGTTTCTTTTTGGGTTGCTAGTAAAAGAGGCTAAACCTCATGCAGGTTTAAGTCTTGCCCCATCTATTGGAATTCTACTGGCTGAATGAGGCTTCTCTATGCCATTACACCAGCTGCTCAGCTAAAGGGGAACTAGGAGATGCCCCAATAATAGATGCAATTTCCAGGTCAGCAGAGCATTATATGCAGCCATTTGTGCACGTATTCGTGGCAATGAAGCAGTTTTCTAAATGGGGATTAGTGCTTATAGTTGCTAACTGATCCAATTTCCATTTCAACTACCTGCTCAAAACTTCGGCAAAGAAAGGTTGGTACAGGATTGTGGTCCAGTCCCAAATTCTTCCTGCTCATTCAGTTGTTTAAAAAATATCCTGGTTATTCTCATTTCTAATACTCTGAGTGTATATGTTTTTTTTTTCTCCTTAATCCTATAAATTGAGTGCATATGTTTTGTTTCTCTACCTCATTAATGACAAGTGCACGTACTGTGGAATGTGTTTTCTTGAATTTTGGGAAAATTCAAAGGATTGTTTTCACTACAAGCATGCAGTCAGATACCACTGAAATTCGCAATGAATTCTTCCTTTAACATGAATATTTTTACACATATTCAACCGCTCCAAGATTAATCTACTTCCACCTACACAACATACCTCTGTCTTGCTTCCAAGTGTCTCACCAGGTGCATCAAAAAATAAGAGGTAGCTCTGCTTGAGGACTCTCCAATAATTGAATCACTTTTACGGGATACTCTTACTTTTGGAAGGTAGGTTAGCTGGCATCCAACCAAGCTCCTTCTTGGTTATGGGGTTGAACCCAGGCTTTGATGGTACATGATCAATGTAAGGTACAGCTTGTTGCTCAAGGGCATAGACATGAATATGACTTGGATTATGTGGAGATAGTTTATATCATGATCAGGGTAGATTACATTCATACACTGATTTCACTAGCTTCCACTCAATAGTGGGATATCTTCTTCCATGGTCCTACATGATTCAAGACCCAACTAGTCAGTCTCATGAACGGTCTCATAGATAAGCAACTAAAAGCATTCTATAGAATTAAAAGGTATTGCGTGTGTGGTTTGATAAGTTATGCTACTTTTTCTTCTACGTTTTTTTCTTTGGATTTACGTTGGGTATAGACAAAGTGGATCAGATGATTCTTTCTAAAGACACAGAAACAAAACCTAATCAATGCATGCCCCGTTCCATCTTTCCTTCATATGAAGAGAACATCCTGGTCAAGCTCAGCAATACAGCTTTTCTAGATCCACCTCACAAATGATGCCTGGATTATAGTTGCTGGAAACGTCTGTGATTCCGAATCGTTTTGGGAATTGGAATCGCGTGTATCAGAAGTTTCGGAATCAAGGAATCGTTGTCCATACGATTCAGATTTGAGTAAAATGATATCACTATTTCGGAATCATGATTTAAAAAATTAGGAATCGTGTTTCCTATTTGTAAGAATCAATGTCCCTTCATGTTAGAATCGCGTTTCATACCTATATGGAATCACACATGACCCCACTTGTTTCCGTGGTTGCTGGAATCGTGATTCCTAAAAATATGAAATTGTGATTCCTAAAATTCTAAAATCGTCGTCCCCAAAAACTTGGAATCAACATTCTCACGATTACGGAATTGTGATTCTCCCTATATTGGAATCGAGATTCTCGCCTTACTAGAATTGCGAACCAATTCCCTCCGGTATATGAGAGAAGTATTCAAAAAATATATAAATTTACCCATTACTACAAGATCGAATTTTGGTATGTAAATACTCAGTCCAGGACTCCAAGTACTAATGTCACCCTTCATCATATCTTTGTGGACAATCCCATACAATGGACTCGGTCTACTGACAACCCTATTATGCCTACAAGGTCTAGAACTTGTCTACAGCATACAAGGAGTGAGAACAAGGGCAAGCTCCCTTTATCTCCTTTCATTGAATTATAAAATAAGTACATAACATAGTAATTCTTCTTTGTTAAATGCAGTTTTGAGTCTTTTGACTTTTGAAAATTGAGTTATTCAATTTTTAGTCAATTTTTCTGATATTTAATGATTAATTTAACCTAAAACACCACCCAAGGCACTTCGCGCATATCTTTATTATCTTCTTATTTTACTTAAAGAAAAGCATTTTTATCCTCTTATTCAACTTGACGAAATGACGGTGTCGATCATATATTAAACATTATTACATTAGTAGTTTAGTACCCACACCATTTACCAAACATTATTAAATTTAAAGTAACATATTTTTTTAGTATTATTATTCTTGGTAAGAGTTATTAAAAAGTAACATGGAATGAAGGATGAAAATTAGTAATAAGAAAATAAAAAATTGAACATATTACTTATATTTTAAAATTTGATTTTATTGCCGTATGCAACAACTTCAAATTCTCTCACGCTCTCATACATGTTGCTCTCACTCATGATTGAGCATACATCGAAGGGTTTCTACTCTCCCTATGCCCTCCCTATGCTCAAATATTACTTATATTTTAAATTTTGATTTTATTGTCGCATGCAACAACTTTAAATTCTCTCACGCTCTTATACATGTTGCACTCACTCATGATTAAGCACACATCAAAGGGTTTCGGCTCTCCCTATGCTCACATTGCTTCCTGAAAACGTGGATTCGCAATTCCTTAATACTTTGAATCAGTGATTTAAAAAGCGGACCGCCCAACCCCTAGGCGGTCCAAAAGGCCTTGGCGCATCGCCCAGGCCTAGGCGGCCAATCTGTGCGGGCCATCCCTAGGTGACCGCCTAGGCGGTACGAAACTTGCCTAGGTGGCCGCCTAGCGCCCAGCCCTGGGCGGCCGCCCAGGGCTTGCGCCCTGCCCAAGGGTGGAAATCCATTTGGTGAAAGTCCATTTTGATAGCGGAAAATTTGGTCATTTTTCCTTGTTTTTAAGGTCCAAAATTTAGGGTTTTAGGTTCATTTGAAACCTAAACCTTGCTTGAGCCAAATTTAGAGAGAGAAAACCACAAAAAATTAGATAGTGGTGAATTTTTCAAGATCGAATGGTTACTCAAAGTTAACCAAAATTGATCAAAACATCACCCATTGGTACTATATTTACTTTTTGATGTTTTGCAAAGTTATTAGGGGGGTATTTTAGAAGATTTTGAGCATTTAGAAACATCTTTGAGGTGAAAGTTTGAAGATTGAGCAATCAAACTCGGTTACTCAAAGTAAGTGATTTTTTTTATTACTTTAGCCTTTAGTAATTTGCATTATTTTTTAGATGTCTTCTTCGGGATCTAATAGGAGTGGTGATCCCGGTTGGAAATACGGTTATAACCCAGATCCTAATGATAAAAATTGCATAAGATGCAATTTTTGTGAAAATGATACAAAAGGGGGCATAAACCGGTTCAAGAAACATCTTGCCGATATCAAGGGGGATGTTGCCCCATGTAAAAACACTCTTGATGCTGTTAAAGAGGAAATACAGAATTTTATGACCTTGGTGAAAATGAAAAAAGATGAGAGATTTGCCTCTATAGCAGAGATTAGGTCTGGGTTCGAGTCAATTTTGATGATGATGATAGTGATGAGGAAAGGATTGGGGAGGAATGTCAAGAGGTTGAGCAATCCATTATTAGGGGAAAGGGGAAGGGAGTTGTAATTGCTTCTGGTTCTGGGAGTAAAAAGCCTCGGGTTAGAGGCCCTATGGATAGTTTCTTACCTCGGCCTGACCCTGAGATTGCAGGAGAGAACAAAAAAACAAACCACCATAAAAAATAGAATCAAGGAAGAGAGAGATAGAGCTGTGTATTATTTGGCTACATGGTTTTATGAGGCGGGCATTCCTTTCAATACCGCTCGCTTGAGTAGCTTTTATGCTGCAGTAGAGGCAATTGGCCAATTTGGCCCTGGGATGAAACCCCCAACCCCATATGAGCTTTCAGAGCCTTTTTTAAAAAAGACAGTGAATGCCTCGAAGGAAGTTGTAGAACTTAAGAAAGATGCATGGGCTCAGTATGGGGTTTCTCTTATGACTGATGCTTGGAGTGATAGGAAGAGAAGAAGTCAAATGAATTTGCTTGTGATCTATTGATGCCTCTGATGATATCCATGATGCCCCTTACATATTTCAAGTGATAGAGAACGGAATCAAGGAGGTTGGGGAGCATCTTGTTGTACAGATTGTGACAGACAATGCTGCTATGTTGCGGCATCTAATTTGTTGCACATGGCTTATCCTAAAATCTTTTGGACACCATGTGTAGCATATTTTATAGACCTCATGCTTGAGTCTCTTGGCGGTTTAACATAGATATCAGGTGCAGTGAAGAAGGCCAAGTATGTTACGAATTTTATTTATAGCCACCATATCACCCTCAGCGTGATGCGTACCTTTACAAAGAAGAAAGAGATTGAGAGGCTTGGGGTCACGAGATTTGCGACACGAGATTTGCGACTTGATACTTATGCCTAGATAGCATACATTCGAGGAGAGTGTAGTTGAGCCAAATGTTTACCTCGAATGAATGGAGAGCATGCAAGTGGTCTAAGGCTCAGGTTGGGAAGAAAGTGAGAGATATTATACTTTTCAAGGCTTTTTGGTAAGGGGTGAAGGGCGCTCTTAAGGTATTTTTTCCTCTTATCAAAGTTCTTCGCATGGTTGATAGTGACAAGCCTTCTATAGGCTATTTATATGATGCTATGGAGAAATGCAAAAGAGAGATAGCCCAAAATTTCAATGATGAAGAAACCCGCTACAAGCCTGTTTGGGAGATTATTGATGATAAGTGGGATAAGCAGCTACATCGGCCATTGCATGTAGCTGGTTATTTTTTGAACCCAGCTTTATTTATATAAACAAAATGATACAATTATGGATGGATTTAATAAGTGTGTAAAGGTGCTAGTCCCTGATCTTGAAATGCAGGACATTATATGCGCTGATGAGCTGATAAATTACAAGTGCTCATTAACGTCTTTTGGGAGTCCAATGGCAATGAGGCAAAGGACCAAAATTAATCCAGCTATTAAGTATTATTATATTAATAATATTCTTAAGTTCATCTTCATCAAGTTCAATTGTTCAAGTAATCAAGTATTTCTATTATTCATTTATGATTTTTTTTATTTCTTTGTAGCCCATTGGTGGAGCCAACATGAGCGTAGTTCTCCAAATTTACAAAAGTTGGCCATTCGGATCTTAAACCCAACCACTTCTTCATCCAGTTGTGAGCGCAATTGGAGTACTTTTGAAGGGGTAAGGCCATTAGGGTAATTTGTATCATTGTATAAATAATACATGAACCATAGATATTAGGTTTTAATTAGTTCACTTTCATTTTATTTTGTTAGGTTCATATAAAGAAAAAAAACATGCTTGAATTAAAGAAGCTCAATGACCTTGTCGATGTCAAGCACAATCGATTCTTGAATGACAGATTTACTAAGAGAGATAATAGAGACCCCATCAGATCAAAAAATATGGACAATACTATGGAGTGGTTAGTTGATGATGATGAGGTCGAGAGGCATAAGGATTGACATGGGACATGGTCATAGATGCTTCAAGGACATCAGCTGATCCCTCCTAGAGCCACTAGAGCTTATGTACAGAGAACAAGGGTGGAGGATGAGGAGGAAGAACAGACAGAATCACAAGAGACGGAGGAAGACGAGTCGCAATATGTCGAGGAGGGTGACAACTCCGTCCACTCCGATGAATATGATGCCAATGCAGCTGACCCAAGATTTTCTGATAATGAATGAATGTTGATTGTTGAATAATTATTAAACTTTGTTACTTCGAAGTTTGAAGTTTGAACTTTGATTGAATTGTGTATTGAACATTTGAACTATTGAAGATTCTTTTGAGTCTTCAAGTATTACTTTCATAGTTTTATAATTTGGTTGGTTGACATATTTTAAGTTTTAATTGGATATGGATTATGGACTATGAACCGACTTATGGATTATGGATTATGGTTATGCTTATGGAATGTGTGCTAAATGCTAATATGTAGCATAATTTGAATATAACAGATAGTCTGATACTCAAATAACTGCAGAATCCTTATTTGGATTCAACTGGACTGCAAAATCCTTATTTGGATTCAACTGAGCCGCCCAGGTTCTGGGCGCCCGCCTAGGCACTGGGTGTCCTGGACCCCCCAATTTGCCTAGGACTCGCCTAGCGCTTTTTGAAACACTGCTTTGAATCAACATTTAGCACAAGTAGAATCGCATTATTGTGTAGCAAGGAATCACGATGTTTGCGATAAAGAAACTTGATTCCAAACAACATGGATTCGCAATTCCAAAAAAATTGGAATCAATGTTTCTCACAAGTAGAATCGCATTCTTGTGTAGCTAAAAATCTAAAGTCCTCGATATGGAATCTTGATTCTGGCAATCCAGGAATTGAGATTCCTAAACTAGGTGGAATCGCGTTCCGCAAAAAATAGAAATGTGACTCTTTTCTTTTAGAATCAACTTTCGCCTACGGAAACGCCGAATCGAGATTCCAAAATGAAATCGCTACCCTTATAGCTATAGCTAGGATTACAAGAACTAAGTGCAATAGGCCACCCACACAACATCCAAGGCCTACCAGCCCCTCCATAAAGCCTTGCTAGAAGTGAAAACAACAGTTTCCCTAAAACAAAAGAAAAAAAAGAAAAGGTAAGGGACAACTTTCAAGAATCAAGAAGAGGCAACCATCAAAACTTGTTTTTCAAGAGTCCCAAGCATTTGTCAGATCTTCCTACTTTTGAAACAAAGAAATGAGGTTGGCTTTAAACCTTTTCACCCTTCTGGACACATGGCAAAATTGATCTATTGCATTAATCAAATAACCTTCCTCAATACCAAACTCCTACCAATCGAAGTTTTGAATTTTGATTCATGTAAGTGGACATTTCAGGTCCACTGTAGTATTTTCTTCTTCAAAAACCTAAGGCATCCATTCAGAATCAAATCTAGAGGCATTTTTTTGTAATTAAATCTAGTAAATAATATGGTAAAGAATCCCAAGACAGTCTTATTGGACGAGAATCAAATAAAATTAAGAGAATTTTATGTGGATAAAGGGAGCTTGCCCTTGTTGGTAAAGGGAGCTAAAGGGAGCTTGTAGGTGTAATTTTATGTACTTATTTTATAATTCAAAGAAAGGAGATAAAGGGAGCTTGCCCTTGTTCTCACTCCTTGTATGTCGTAGACTAGCTCTAGACCTTGTAAGCATAATAGGGTTATCAGTAGACCAAGTTCATTGTATGGGATTGTCCACAAAGATATCATAAAAAGTGACATTAGTACTTGGAGTCCTGGACTGAGTATTTACATACCAAAATTCAATCTTGTAGTAATAGGTAAATTTATATATTTTCTGAATACTTCTCTCATATATCGGAAGGAATAGGTTCGCAATTCTAGTAAGGGGATAATCTCGATTCCAATATAGGGAGAAAATAAATTTGTTATTATCCTCTTACCCTTTTTTCTATTTTTTATTTTTACACAAATTACCCCAACTTCGCACCTTTTTTGGGGCAACCTCAAGTTAAGGTTTTGGACAACTTTAAACCTTGAAGGTCTAAAGTCATCTGCTTTAGACCTTGTCCAAAGTTGTCACAAACCTCAACTTCTCTCATCCGAGAGGTTTTTCTCACTAACATAATTTGGATCTTGAAGGTTCGAAGTTGACAACTTTAGACCTCGAAGGTTCAAAGTTGTATGAAACCTCAAACTCAACTTCAGACCTTCAAGGTCCGAAGTAGAGACAATTTGAGAAGCCATAAAAAATAGAAAAAGGGGTATGAACGTAAAAATGCACCCAATAAATTCAAGGGATATTAGTGTTAATTCTTTAAAACCCAATAAATTCCTAAGAAGCATATTTCTTACGTTGTTTCTCTATGTGGAAGATAGATATTACAAAACCACTAGTCTAAACGTATTGATACGCAAAAGAAGACACACTGCTAATAAATAATTAACAAGATACATGGCAATGCATAATGCAAGAAACAACATACAATTTCCAATAGCTACTGTTAATAGGCCATAATAAAATCTCCAAGAAACAAAGGCATTTCATAAAAACTTACCATAAAGGGACTAACATGTAAAGGCTTTGCCACAGAATCTGAATCTGGATTGAATACAAAGGACACTCTTTCACCCCAAGGTGTATTCGTCACCTTAAAACAACACAATCAAAAATTAAAATAAATCTACTTAACAAAGGATGAACATAACTATGTTTCCAAAAAGGTGTAGTCACACAATTTCTGAAATATCAAAAAATGTGAAAATTAAATATGGGAAGGAGAACTAGTTCAAGAGCAAAATCATATAATGAAACTAAATATGTGCAAAAGGAAATGTTGAAAATTACATAATACTGAAACAATACAAAATCTCTGCAGCTTCTATATTTCTACCACTAACCCAATCTAACTTGATACATGTATGCAGGGAGCAGCTGGCAACATATTCTTCTTTCTTTCCAAGTAAATATATAATTGTATCACATTATGGTAGGGAGATCAGCTTGCAATGTTGGAAATCTGGCCTTTCAAGGCCTAAATTCCAGAGGTCTCTCATTCTGTGGAAGTGATCGAGAGATAGAATCTGGGTGCTATGCGAAATGGGGCCCAAATTCTTATACCCCAAGTACTTGAGGCTATAAGTATTTTGTGTTCAGGAAAGCAATTTCTCAAGGAGGTGTGAGGGTCACCTCCTAGTCAGGACCTTGTTTATAATAGCCTCATGATTGTTGTGATTAGCCAGGGCTTGGAGTATCCAATCGAGTACAATAGTAACCGAGTATTTTTATGAGTAACGGCCCTATATGGGATGGTCATGGCTTATGGGACATAAGTCTGTATCCAGACACAAGACCATTCCATGGCATGTGCACTAACGTTCGCATGAGAATCCACTCTTCCAAATCCATTATCTGAGTTTGGAAGGGCCAATGCACATGTGCTTTGAGAGGACCCTTGTACTTGTGTTGGAATATGTCCCATAGGGATGCACTTGAAATCCATTGAGAACCGGATGATGAAAAGCTCTGGCTCAGTGACTTTGATGTGACTAATTATGCGTCCCTGCCATAGACTGTGGACCATAGGTTCATTGGGTCAGCTTGAGACACCGGCGGAACAACATTCGGGACTAGCTCAATGGAGTACTCCGACACCTAGAGTCGAGGCCATGAGATCTCACTTACCCTTTGTCCAATTAATTATGATGAATAAATATTCATAAATATTATAAATATTTATTGTGAATTTTGGAGTATTTTTTGAAAATTTTTTATTGACAAAAATGTACTTTTAATATTTGTTTAGAACTAATTCCATTTAAGGACTGCTACGTGGCACACCCCAGTGCCATAGGGTGGCCATGTGGCACCCCTGGCCCCATCATAAGATCAATGCCCAGCTGGGCACTAATCCCAAGGTGGGGGATATGGATGACATATATTATTTTGTTATGTTGTTATATATTGTTATTTGACTTGTTATATTATGTTATAACTTAAAGTACATTTTTGTCACATGTTTATTTGATACACACAAGTGCTTTTGTTGGCATGTATGAGGTTCATTTTAATTTAATTTAAATAATGAATCCAAAGTAAAATTGAAAATTGAATTTGAATTTCAAATATATCTTCACACGTGTGAAGGGGATATTAAGCTCATTGTGGTTACTTAGAAATATTAGATCTATAAGGTAACTGGCTTTCATAAAGGTGTATTATTCTAGATGTGTGAGTTTTACTTTTTCCTTTGTTGCCTATTGCCCTTGATGGATCTCTGCACTATTTGATTATTTAAATTTAAGGGCTTTTTATGTAAAGCAAGTTGGATTCAATTGGAATAAAAATATTGACCTAAGAACAAAAGGATAAAGTGACCTTAGTTAGGGTTTAATGTGGGTGATAAGGGTGCTAAATTCCATCCCTTCATCCTAGTGGTCCGATGGGGATGGTTGACTAGGGTATATTGGTCTCTCATGTGCCTTTGGATAGGTGCATCAAGGGTGTTGATGATATCCAATCTTACACACTATGTACATATATTTCTTTAAGTTCCAAACCCTACCCACTTAAAAAAATGGATCTTGCTTGAATTGAGTAGAGAGAAAGAGAGAGAACAAACTTTGAGACCTCCATGTACCACCCATTTCCCTTTGAGAGTTCTCATCCTCCATTGATGATCTTTGAAGCTTGATGGTCCTTCAGTCCATAAGATCAAGCTTATCTCATACCATGATCAAGGTATTATCTCTCTAAGTTGTTTTATGTCAAAGACCATTTTATCCTTGATCAAAGGTTCCAAGAAATTTCATTTATAGTCATGTTTTAGCTTTTTTAGACCTCCATTTTGATATTATCTTCATGCCATTCTTACATAATGTGATCCCTCACTTGCTTTTGTGTTTTATGCATTGACAAACCTTTTATCATGCATAGTTTCCTTTGATCTACCTTGCACGAATTCTCTTGAGCATTTCTAAGTCTTGTTATTCAAATTCCAGAGATATTTAGATCCTCTTAGAAGTGTATTTGCTCATTTAGAGTAGGAACGTTTACATAAAAGTTGTGGTGCACCGGTGGACCACCACAAGTAGTTTTGCTCGATTCTTCTTGCAAACCTTTTTAAATCGATTTTGTGGACTCTAAGAAGTTGTTTTAAAAGTGTAAAAGCTTCCAATTGGATTAGACACTCTCGAGATTATAAAGCACTCTTGTATTATTCATTGGGACAAAATTAAGTCCCTAAAAGGCTCGAATTTGTAGTTCGGGCACAAGGGGTTCGAACCATGGCTTCCCACATGTTTGTATGCATGTTTATTTACTATATTTGCAGTTATTAAATGATTCATGGTTGAAAAAATTATGTATGTTAAGTGAAAAATAGAATTGTGTTTTAATATTGAGGTATGAGGTTTAATGCTATGCTCTTTTGTTTATGTGAATTGAAATCTCATTTGATTATTACGATCAAGTGTATGACGTGTATGAGACATTGTGATATATGATGAGGATGAAGAATGAAGATGGAGTTATCATGTAATTTTTATATAATGAGGAATTTTAAGTGCAAGTCATGTAATATGTCGTCTAGATGTATATTGTGAGTATTTAGACATTGTATTGAGTTTAATTGTATTTTTGGGTAAGGGATTTGTAAGGGTCCTATTAGGGTTGAATTTTTAGTATTCAAATGTGTATAAAACCAAGCTTGTAGGCTGGATTATGGTTTTGTATTGAGATATTCATGTATTTAAACCCTTGAGTTTTAATACAATGAATTTTTTTTAAAGATTGTGTACCTAGTCACGTGGTCTTATACTGCCAACATGCAACACATACCCAAGTAGGAATGACATATAGGAATGTACCTAGTCACTTGGTCCTATACCACCAACATGCAACACATACCCAAGTAGGAATGACATATAGGAAAAGCCAACAACGTAGTTGACACCCTTGCTAAGGAGGGAGCCAAGCTACACAAATTGCAAGGGACTTTGTGGGCATTTTTTTCAGTTCTCAAGTTCCATCTCTTGCAGATTTGTTCTAGTTATTTTTTGGCTGTCCATAGGGGTTGTGTAGAATTTTTGGGCCCCTTTAAAGGTTTCTGGATTTGAGTACTCAACTTGTTGCCGAATTTCTTGTACACTACTTAATATATCAGTTAACATTTTCAGAAAAAGACATACAGGAAAACTACAGTGGATATCTGGAAAGAATTGAATGTATCTGTCATGGAATATCACTAACCATCAGTGGCTACATGATAGAAACGTCTTGTAATAATCCATTTAGTAATCTTTCCATTTAAAATTGGAGGTATATCCCCCCATTATCGCATTTAAAATTAGTGGCTTTAGCCATTTATCATTCAACGAGAAGAAGGTGTGAACCAAAAGAAATAAGCAGTTTTCTAGAATTTCTTTTATCTTCTCAAAGCCGAGAATGGGAACTGAAAGGATAACGAAGCCAGAATTGCATTTAAAATGAACCTCCCCAAGTTATCATGTTGCACACTTGTAAAAGCTTTATGAAAAACATGAAGGATCCAAATTAAATCATTTACTAGGTGTCATATCCACATGAGGATCATCACAGCCAATCATATGTTCGTACAAAATTTCAGCAGATCCCAAATCAAAGAAGAACATTGAAGGCCGAAGTTTTTCAGTTTCCAGAAAGGATCATGATGCCTCTCATTCTACATAAGCAATGAGACTACCCAGTCATACTAAGGAGAAAGAATCTAGTTCTTCCAAGTTGATATGCATTATGAAGGTAATAGTTTGGATTCAAGTATATATTCCCAATTATAGTGAATGTTATGTCATCAAAAGAGTTAGTGGATCCAGAAATACTTACTGCAGTAGGTGAATTTCTTCTTCTTTGTTTTCTTTTCTTTCTTTTCTTTCCTTTTTCTTGAGAATACCTAACTTGTATGTGGTATTCTAGTTAAAAAACACCATTGAAGGTGTACGAATGCTAAAAAGGGATCCCATAGTTCGGATGCTCAATGATACATAAGAACTGTACAAAATGGGGAATATCGGCATCGGGCTTTGTGTAATGCATAGTAAGAGAGAGGGTGAGTAGTAATCCTGAATACAAAAAATAGGGGAGAACCCCCCTTATGGAAGCTGACATCAACTGTTATGGAGGCTGAGAATGCATCCTACTAGTGGTGCCGCTTTTGCAATACCATCCACGACAGAGTCGGCCTCCAACCGAACGTCCCATAACACAACTCAATGAGGCCTGAAAATATGAAGAATATGATAAAAAATGGGTTCCAGTCTCCATGGGCAGGGAGCATGTTTGGACACCCAAAGGATCGAGTTCCTAGAGTCTCCTTTGAATATTAGGGGTGTATCTTACATTTGGTTGAATTTCTTGAGACATTCGAGCAGGGCCATTTCCTCAGCCATTGTCGAGTAAGAAATGCCAAGTTACCCAAGTTATGGTGTGGCTGTTTGAATCCCAGTCCCCCACAGCGCCCTAGGCCCCAGGTTTTGGAGTGAGCAATAATCCATGTTGAGCTTAATGGAGCCAGATTCCAGAGATCGCCAAAGAGATGATCTGGGAATTGTCAACAGCCTGGAGAGTAGAATAGTTTCCCAATACGTCGCAAAGTCTGCCACTGCAAGCACACTGAACTCTTTGTGTCTTTTGGCCCAGAATATGGTGCGAGATTTAATTCGCTCTTGGATTGCTAGCGATGTCTCCTCTTTCGCTTAGAAGGTCCATTAGTTACGCTCTAGCCATATGGTCCAAATGGTGGCCATAATGGAGGCCCTCCAACGTAATAGACCCTCCACAATTGCCTGACTGAACTTGGTGTTGCCCGAGACCAATCGCAAGCACATAACAAGGACGCCCATGTTCAAGCTGCGACTGAGCAATATAAGAAGATGTGTTCGCTTGTCTCTCCCTCATTTTTGCGCATGATGCACCGCTTGTGGAGGAGGAACCCCCTCCTTTGTAGCTAGTCCACAGCATAGTGCTGAGATCTCCCAACCTAAGTGGTGAACCCACTCTGGAATCTTGCTTTCGTGCTCCAAGAAAGGGATCTTCATGGGATTTCGACCCCCACTATTAGGGATCTCAGACCCCACCTTAATGCCCAAGACACTGACCAAACTGATGATTTTCTTTATTTATAACCAGCTAGCAATGCAACACTTCTAATATAGTTGCATTGCTTGCTGACTATAACTACAAGTATCCTTGATTTAAAAAGTATGTACAGTCCTATTTACAAGTCCTAGATTGTATATGTAGTTGGGACAAGATCCCCAAAAGGTTGGGATCAACATCCTAAAAGGTCAGTATCGAGATTCCTCACATTTGGGGATCTTGATCCCTAACACTTGCATTGTACAATCGGCACTCCTAAAGTTAAGGATCTCCAAGCCTTTCAAGATCCTCCACTCTAGATCACACTCTGATCCCAACAACTATGGTCTACAGTCAAAGTTTCTCTGACTGGGTGGTGGTGGCATGGAGTAGTATGCTATCAACAATTGTCTAACTACATTTGGTGTTGCCCGCGGCCACTTGAAAGTGCATAACAAAGAAGCCAATGTTGGAGCTGCGATCAAACAGTGTAAGAAGATGCTTTCTCGTCTCTTCCTCATTTTTGCACAAGAAAATCATCAGTTTGGTCCATAGTGAATAATCTCTCCAATAATGCTATCCAATTAAATGCTTGAACGTCTGGCGGAACAAAAGAGAGCCAGACTTTATATAGAATAGCTATGGTGGTAGCAGGTAGGTCAATTGAATGATAAGAGGATATTGAGAATTGCCAGCACTTGATTTTGTCTAGACTACCTTTTCCATCCCTTCCTATAAGAGAAATCTAGTTTGTAGAAGGTGTAGAAGCATAGTCAGTTCCTAAACTCCAGGGTAGTCAAGGTGGTAGCAGGTTGGTTTGCCAACCAACCATCACGTTCCTAAGAGGACTGTGATGACCTTATGACGTATTGGAATCAACCGTGATGGTGTATAACTCTTGGGAACCACTATCACAGTTTTTAACTTACGGAAACTCCTAAATTGTTGCAATAAGTTATAAGACCATCACAGTCCTCTTAGAACTGTGATGGTTTCCATGAGTTAAAAGTATTGTGGTACCTATATACAATAATAAATGAAATATATAGGATTGTGCAAACTATCGAGGGATCAAACTTATGAGCCATACTATGAAATTGTGGGAGAGAGTGATTTCGCAAAGATTAAGGCATGAAAAGGCCTCCATATGATCTTTATTGATTTAGAGAAAATAAATAAGGAATAATGAAAAGACCTCCATAGCGTATCTGAAAATCAGTTTGCTTTTATGCCAGGGAGGTTAACAGTTGAGGCCATTCTCCTACTTAGACAACTGACTGAGAAGCTCACGGAGAAGGAGAAAGACCTCCATATGGTCTTTATTGATTTAGAAAAAGCTTACTATAGGTTACCTAAGGATTTAATTTGGTGGGTATTAGAAAAAGTTAACTCATTCAAAAAAAAAAATTGGTAGGTATTGGGAAAGAAAGGAGTCTCCAAATGCTATATTGACATGGTGAGAGATATGTAAGAAGAAGCACCAACTAGTGTGCGAATAGCTGAGAGACAAGTAAATTTTCAGTAACAATAGACCTACAACAAGGGTTAGCGTTGAGCCATACCTCTTTGTTTTAGTTATGGACGAGTTAACTAGACACCTACAAGATGGGGTACCGTGGTGTATGTTGTTCGCAGATGACATAGTTTGATCAATAAGGCTAGAAGCGAAGTCAACACAAAGTTATAACTTTGGAGGGATGCTCTAAAATCCAAAGGTTTTAAAATCAGTCGGACTAAGACATAATAAATGGAATGCAAGTTTAGTAATAGTACAAGTAGAAATGCGGAAGTAGTTAAGAATGTTGGCCAAGAAATACCTCAAAGAGAGCCCTTTCGATACCTTGGGTCAATAATCCAGAAAAATTGAGAGATTAAGGAAGATGTACAACAAAGTATCAGAGCTAGGTGGGCAACTGGAGTTTTATGTGATCATCGCATACCGATGACACTAAAGGGGAAGTTCTATAGGACTGCTGTGAGACCAGCTTTGCTTTATGGGACAGAATGTTAGGCGGTCATGAGACAACATGCCCAACAAATGAGTTTGTTGACATGAGAATGTTGATATGGATGAGTGGTAAGACAAGAAAGGATAGAATTTGAAATGAAGACATTCGAGGGAAGTAGGTGAAGACGAGGGAAAGTAGACTTGGGTGGACTGGCCATGTGTAGCGCAAACCCAACAGAGTACCAGTTAGGAGGTGCGATTTCGTTCAAGTGGAAAGCTCTAAAAGAGCAAGAGGACAACCCAAAAGGACATGGATGGAAGTAGTGAGAAAAAGATATGACGACTTATGATTTTACTAAAGGTATGGCCCTTAATAGAGCAAAATGGCAAAACAGGCTTCGTATAGCCAACCCTAATTAGTTGAGATAAGGCTTTGATGATGATGATCATGATGCGAAGATATGCATAGAGAATTCACAAAGCACAAAGTTACATTATGCAGCCCGATGTTCACAAGATGGCCCTTGGATAACCTATATCTCCTAATCCCTAGTAGAAACTAACAGACAACAAAGTGGGCATACAAACTAGAAATTAGTTGCAATAGCCACAAACCAATCACTATTTTGGATGTGATGTGGCTAGAATTACAAATGTTATCATCACCCCAAACTCTAGCATGAAGCTTGCAATTATCAAGATGAAGCTCAAGCAGTTAAAGAAATTTCAGCAAATTTTCAGTGTAAGTCTTGTAAGAGTTTGAAGGATGGATGTAACTAAATGGGTGTTTTCTTTGTTACCAACCTGGGCTATACACTTCTTAAGATGAGCATCAGATCCTTCCTGGTCATAGCAGTAATAAACACTCAGTGGATTCTGTTCATATCCCACACTAGCAGGTATTGTCAAAAGAAACCTGTATAGACAACCCATCTGATATGATTAAAAGACAAGCATCCAGATTAAGAAGAAAAAATATAAATGATACAAATACGTATTTTCATTGTTTCTATAACTATGCATACGCTTAAGATGCAAGCCAAACTTGTCACATTTTTGTGCGCGGTGTGCAAGTTCAAGGTGATGTTTTAGTGTGTTGTTTTTATTCGCTTTTTGGTTTATTATCCCACCACTATTGTTCAATTTTATCACCAATAAAACATGAAACAAATCAATTCATACATTTGTAGATGTCGGTAGGTTTTAGCATTTCATCATTATTTAATGGTGGAACTTGTACACGAGAAGAAATTGGTAATTTGATATGTACGCCCCTCTATTTAGGGGATTCAGTATCTCATAATTTTATTTAATTCTTGATTTTTTAACTGATAAGAAACAAAATCTGTCCAAATTAATATGGCATCAGAGCAACTTCTGAAAGATTGATACTTTGGGAGTTTTGGAACATGTATCTAGTCCACATGCTGATGGGACCCATGACCAGAGCATGAGCATCAAATGCGCAATACAAAATTGCACAGACCTGTAACATACATGGTACGATAATAAAAGATTATTGCTAAGGAGATAAGCTCATGTGAAGAGGAGTTTTAAATGAATAATAACACATCCAAAATACTTGCTAAGTGACAGGTTGATTCAGAGACGAAAATATCAAATCTCAGCCTATTGCGCTTATTGATCTCCACACTCACACGGCACTCTAGTAAATCACAACGCATAACTCCCACAATCACAAAAGCCCTAAACCCTTTCCAATAGTATAAATAACTAGTTGGAAGCTCCATGACCAAGTAAATGAAAACCATGATAAACATTAAAATCCATCAACTGAACTAAAATTGAGAAAGAAAGAAGAGTTTAGCAAGTTGGGAACGCCTACACAGGTCCGGAGGTGGCGGCGATCTCGCGAACCTGAGCAGATGACATGTGGTTGCCCTTGCGGAGGAGGGCATCGACACTGACATCAACAACATGGTCGAGGTTGATGAGAGCATATCTGACATTGTAGGAGAATTGGTGGAGAAGGGGATGACTCCTCTGATGCCAAACCCTCCCTTGGTAGAGAATGAGATGGGACTCACCAACACTGTGGCCCTCAGATGGGTTTTTGTTGTTATTAGTCGTTGGGAAAATGGGAAAGGAGAGTAGAGAGAGGAAGGCAAGGCGGATGGAGAGGAAAGAGGAGGTGAAGAGGGTGGACACAAACGAGAAGAAGAGGAATACAACCTCCATTTCTGAGTTGATTGTGCGCTACCAAACTTCTATTTTATTTCATCTGGCCGGGGTTTCTGAGTTGCTTGATTGCAGAAGGGAAGGCCCTATATTGCGTTGTCTTTGTGAGAAGCTTGGGTTAGGTAAGAATGATGTCTGTGTTGCTGCTTCGTGTGACTGAGTTGGGTTCTTCGGCAGTTGGATAATGCAGATGATGCTTTCTTCCTCTATTTCTTCCCCTCTCTTCATTTATTGTGCTGTACTCGATCTTCATCTTTTATTTAATTTTAATGGATGAAGTTTTTATAAGGCCTGAAAAGTGCAAAACAAAATAAAGCCTCACCTTAAATCCAGTCCGGAAAACACTTTAAGCAACTTAAATCTCGATGATGGCTCCAAGATAAATCTCTAACACTAATAATAAAATCCAAAACTACAAAGATTACAGATCTTGTGGCACTTATCTTTAGGACGGAAAGGTACGGTTTAAATAATTTATTATAATGTAAACTATTTTTATAATTTGAAATTTTTTCTTTTTTATTTTTCCAAAACCAAAATGTTCAATCCTAGATAATTGATATAAAGGTTTAAGAGAGTTTTTTCATCAAGGTTGAAAGGGCGCTTCAATTTTACCTATTTACGATCCCCTTGTAATTATCTTTTTGTAATAAAATATTTTGAAAAAAAGGGGTTGCTTGAATTTCAAATATTATTTGGTGGGCAGTAGGCTAATTAGTCAAGGTGAGGTTTGTTCAACGTGTCAACTTTGTACTATAGAAGAAATGTAACACTTCAAAACTTTGCTGAAAATGTACTTCCGGTACCGAAAAGCCTATATAAAATTATGTTGTTGCCCTCAATTATGAAATTTAAAGTTTCATAAATGGTGGCGATCAAACAGATCTATAAACACTTAAAAATGGATGGTCTAGATAATATGTTAGAAGATGAATTATTTTTAGGATTAGAAATCCTATTTTATTATTTTCTATAAATCTCGAGATCGAGATGATCAATTTGAGGGTTTTCCAATTTAAGAACAACCGTCTCTAGTAAGTTTTTTAGGTACACCTTACTTGTATAGTATAAGGTTGACACCTTATATAAACTTTTTCTATTTACTTGTAGGTTTGATTGAAGATGGGATTTTAGGGATAGGTCACACACACATTCGAAGGTGTCGGCCATAGGGGTGGCAACGGGTTGGGTCGGGTTCTGCCATACCCCAATCCAAACCCGTATAGTATTATGGTTTAGGTTTGGACCCAGACCTAACTTTTTGGGTCCAAAATTTGGACCCCTACTCGGACTCAAGGTTGGGTCTACATGTCAAGTCTTAGGTCTGGTCGGGTCTATTACCACCTTATGACTTTAAGTTTTATTTTATTTTTTAATTACTTTTTTTTGCATCATATGCTTATTGACAACATTTACAATATTGCACGACATTATTGTTTTTCATAATAACTGAAAATTCTTGAGAAACAAACATATTGATAATATTTATAAATACCCACATATATCCCTATTATTCAGGTCGAGGTCCATATTATTTCGGATAAAAAATTTGGATCCATATCCAACCCACGGTCAGATTTTCTCATAGTGAGTCTGGTCGGGTTCACTGCACCCCTAATCCGCAAATTTGGCAGAATGAGTATTGCCTCGTCCTCCTCGTGAGCTTCTACTTTGTTGAGATTACGCAGTAGTTTTATATTGAAATTCTCCGAACAAATTAATTGTAGGAGGAGCATTTCGTTGTCGGTTTTTCACCTACATCAAGAATAAATGAGGGGAGGAGGGAGCCGGGCCCCAAGTAGAAGACCAATAGAAATATTTCTAACAACTTTTTTTTATTTTAAGTAGGATATTCCATAAATAACCTATGGGTGGACTAATGTTTTCCTTCCATACATATTACATATATCGAAGTTTTTCTTGGTTTGTGATTAATCAACCACTTTGTATTCAGGTATAATCCTAATCAATTGAAGAAGAGGCTTTGCGCATTAGGCGACGCATTTCTATATTTTGCATCCTCTAAATATTTTATTCATAAAATTATTTATTTAATTTTTTATATTTATTTATTTGTATATATTTATGATTAGAGAGTGTATATTATTTAAAATCTGGTTCAGAAAATAATCGAAAAAAAAAAAATTTGAATAGGAAACTTATTACCACTCATGGAAACTGTCCCTCAAATAAGGATGAGGTTTCCATAAGGCCTAGGCCTCATCTGAAAATCACTTTTGACAATAGAAATATACATGATACATCTAAAATCAATTTAAAACGTCAAAAACGAAATGGACAATCTAGATAATCTGGTACAGTATATATTATTTTTAAACTTTAAAATTGTGTATATTTTTTTACGACCACACAAAAAAAAAAAGAGTTTTTAATGCTTGAATTGCAATGTTTCGACGAGTATCAAACCATTTTCCCTCAAGTACAAGTATAGCCTTTCCGATTCTTTCGAATATAAAAAAGGTGATGACGGGTGGCTCCTTGTATCTTTCGTGTAAGAGGAGAGGACACGAGTGGTCGATGAGAGAGAGAAAATGAGAGCGTTGATAACAAAGTTTGAGTGAGAGGGGAGGGGAGGGGCGGTGCCTGAGTTAAATAGGCGCCTGCAAAGTAGAGGGAGAGCGTAGAGTTTGTGTGGAGAAGAAAGAGAGCACCTTCCTCAATATCTCCGCCCTCCTCAACCACCGCTTTATTATTGTTGCTGCCCTCTCCTCATATGACCTCAACCCCTTCCTCTCTTCATCTTTGCATTCCCCCTTTCTTTCCACCTTCCATAGTTTTTTTTCAAATAAATGGCGACGGTTCAGGGCCTGGCAACTACAATGACCACACTCCCCGAAACCTTCTTCTCTTCTCCATCATCTCGGAGTATTCAGTTCCCTGCTGTTGTCGCTGGGCGTCGTCACCATGTAGCTCGTAAGGATCGCCTCTCGCTCTCTTTGTTATGCTCTGAGTGTTATTATTGATGGATTTGAATTTCAATTTGCATTTGAATTTGCCTTTCCAGAATCACAGAGGAGGATTACGGTGGTAGGCTTGAGATCTGATGGAGGTGTCTCTTTTTCAAATCAGGGAGCAGGGCATCGTGGACTTCACTTGATTCCCACTGCTGTTGCAGTAAGTGCTTAATCCTTTTTAATCTCTGGAATTAAACTCCAAATAAACAATTTCGTTTCTGGAGGGAGATTTTATCTGCATATATGCATTATTCCTGATTTATTAGTTAGAACGCCTGCAGCTCTCGAATTCTTGAATTAAGAAACACAAAATTTGAGGCTACAAGTGTCCACAGGATCTTTGGAAAGATTTTTGCTGGAGTTCATTTTTAGATCAATAACTGTCTCAATTGTAGATTTTTGTTGTCTTTTCGGCATTTCTCGTTGCTCTCCAGATCCATTGACATGCATGAATGCATGCAACTTAGGAGTTGGGACTCAACGGTGGCAACCTCGCCAAGCCAAAAAACTAGCCATGCTAATTCATGGATTGCTATGATGGATATTGAATGGGATTAGGAAGTTCCGTTAGGTGGGAGCTTGTGTTTTATTTTGTGTCTTGATCATCAATGAATGATTGTTTTATTGTATTGTAAAACCCTTTAAACTCAAATTGGCCTCTGTGTTTTGCATGTTTAGACTGTCATTTTCATGTCCTATCTTTTGTGAGCGCATGGTTCTTCTGGGGTATGACCGCTTTTCTGCCTGGTTTCAAACACTTTAATTTGCAAAAACAGAAGAAATTCTTTTTTTTTTGTTGGAAGAACAACTAACGTTAGGAATATGCTCTGATGCTCACACGGAAGCACTTCTAGGATCTATACTGTCCGTATTATTTATTTCTGATGTGGATTGTTCTTTTGATGCGAGGAATGCAGAATTGCTTTTTGACTGCTATTATTTGTGGATTTTCAGAGTACAGCAGAGGCTTCTGCAAGCTCTGCAACTGCGAAGCCTGGGTAATGACTTTTTTCCTTTTCCAGCTGTTATGATTGTGTTTTTCATTTTTAGTTTAGCATTTCCATTGTGTTGATGCAATTTTTATTTAAAAGCTTTCTTGATTATCGATTATCGTCTTGAGTGTGCCTAGCCTTCATGTTTATGGTAGCAGTAGACATCGCAATTTGGGAGCTGGGTCCATTTCCTTTTGTGGGTGACCAATTTTAGTTACTGAACAAAGATTCACACCCTCAAAATGCAAAACATATGTAAATTCCAGCTGGTGCTGTCATCCTTTGGCAAATGTTAGGAACTGCTACTTATGATCAAATTCGATGTGCCTGTGTGCTTTGTGTTTCTTATGGCCTCAGTATCTTTTGGCAACTGGTGGCTCCTTAATGATCAAAAGCGCATTCTACTTATGATCAAATTCGATGTGCCTGTGTCCTAGAGTGCACTTTTCATATGATGGATGTCTAACAGTATCCCTATTCTCTTCATGTATGCATTATTGTAATCCATTTTCCCCAACATGTTTTAGCTGTTTCATTGGTGATTGAGGATAGATAGATCAAAGATAGATAGTAGTGGCTTGACTTGTTGATGAAAAATTTAACACAAACACTTTTTTTTTTTTATTGTGGAGGATTTGTGGATAATAAACCATGGTATGCTCGTTACTTTCCTAGGCAATCTGTTTTCAAGATTTATCGAATGCAATGGAAAGAGGAATTAGTGTTAGTATCCTTCTTTTACTTCAATATGTATGCATAACGGGATATTATGTAGTTTTTTTGTTCTCTATTGATGGCTGGTGTGGTAAGTTGCGGGATTGGCACTAAAAAGGAAAAAGGTAAAAAGCAAAAGGGAACATTAGGCTGTTAGAAAGCAGAACAATGATGTCTAAACCATTACCATGCACAATGATTAAGAAACCACTCGGCAGTTCAGAACTTCTAATTTGTTTTGTTTTACATACAAAAAATATAAGCTGCAAGATGGCTTACTATGTATGATTCTTATACCTTTTGATTTAGCCTTTCCTGGCTTTGAAGTCATTATTGATCTTTCCTCTCTTACCTTCTCCTATTAAGAACCAGCATTTCCTATTGCATTAGGTTCTGGAACACATGACATTGATCAGATGCCTTTCTTTTAGAGAAAGACATTATTATGTATGATTCTTACGTCTTTTGATTTAGCCTTTCCTGGCATTGAAGCCATTATTGATATTTCCTCTCTTACCTTCTCCTATTAAGAACCAGCATTTCCTATTGCATTAGGTTCTGGAACACATGACATTGATCAGATGTCTTTCTTTTAGAGAAAGAAATTGTCCTTACTGACTATTGAAGAAAATTGTTTGGTCATTAAGCTTTTAAATGATGAGTGGAATGGTGTTATCAGCATGATGAGATCAGGTCTATCATCTATGCAAAACGTTGAATTGATAATAGATATGGAAAAGTAATGACGGGTGTAATTATTTGGATAGAAATGTTCAATGTTCCTCATCGCACCTGGAAAAAAAGAAGGCAGTTAGTGAGGAGCTTGGCAAGTGCTACAAGGGCAATTGAAAATTGGAATGGTTTGAAGTGAACCTGATTGTAAGACTGGGAGTCACTCCCAGTTCCACACATTAGAAACATGTGGTTATGTTGAAACAATTGGGGAGAACTAATAAATTATGACAAAAAGGAATGTTTATCGACTCTCAGATGAAAAGATATCCTATGATGCTTATCTATCTCACAAGGCTCACACTCTAACATTGACACAGACTCCAACGATGGAAGTATGGAAACCAACAACTCCAAATTATTAATAGATGGATGACCCCACCGACAACGGCATTGAAGAGGCGAAACACTGGAGTGAAGAGCAACACCAATAAGATCACAATCCAGATAGTAAAGTCCGCAATATTCGCAGCTGCCACAAGTCATCCTGCGTCTTTAGATCCTGAAAAGCACAATAGGAAGGATGGAATGTCATTGAACATGAAATTGATTTTAATTTACTAACTGACAATAAGGTAAATAGGAACTTTGGTACATAGAGAACAAATGATATTGAAAGAGAAGCAGTAGGATGAATGATGCCTTTCCATGACACAATTGATCAAGAAACCATCAGCTAATGTACCAAATGAAGTGGAAACAAATTAATCAAGAGAAGAAAACATAGAAGATTCACCAATCATATGATCAGAGGCTCCTAAGTCGATGACCCAAGGAGATGGCCTCTGAGACACAAGGAATGCAGAAGTACCTGTATTTGCCGTGGGTGTAGAAGTAGTTGGCTGTTGGCTATTTTTCATAAGGTTATTGTATTCCTCAAGTGAGAGCAAAACTAAGCCTGTAGCAGAATTGAAAGCGTGGTGATGATTATTGGAGCCAACTGGATCGATATCATCACCCTTAGAAATGTGAGTTACCTGTTTAGCCCAAGCAAGCTTACCAAACTTATCCTAATATATATCAGCCATGTGATTGGTTCGTCTCCCCTTGAATCACGACCCCGTCCTCTATTGCTACCACTACGACCTCTACCATCTCCTCTACCCATGAAGGAGGTTAAGGCAGATCAGTCACCAATTCCAGAGGACGGTGTAGATATGACAGTCTATTGAAGATGAGAGTATACATTATTGAGAGAGGGGAAATCGTTGCTAGCTAACATCTGTCCACGAATGAACTGAAGTACTCAGAATTGAGGTCAGATAAGAATTTTGCAACTCTAAGTTCTTCTCTTTTCTTCTTCAATAGCTCCATATTATTTGATAGGGGTATTTAATAGGGGTTGATATGCGTTCAACTCTTCCCGCGTGCCCTGAAGTGTATGGTAATGCCCACTAATATTCTTTTTACCTTGCTGTAAAAAAAAAAATATTATCATAAAGTTGATAAACTTGGGAGATATTCTTATCATAAGAGTAGATCTCATGCATAACCTCTTAAACTTCTTTAGAAATATCAATAAACATCAAATTATCACTCGCATGGGGTTCCGTACTATTCCACAACCATGTCATGATCTGATAGTTTTACCTAAGCATTATTCCCACCATCTGACACTTTTGGCCCATCTTCAGTCAAGAACTTCATCTTACCCTTGGCACCAAGAAACACCTTAATAAATTGAGCCCATAGGAGGTAATTAGACCCATTTAATTTCACAGAAGTAGCTTGAACTCCAATCATATCATTGATGCTAGAAATTCCAGGCTTACTTTCACCAATCATAAGATGCTCACAAAAAAAGAAGAGAATATACAATATTATAGCAGGCTGAATATTCTTGGAAGCCCTAAATAAACCAATTGAGTCTTATAAACCCAAAAAACCACACAAACAGCAGATTACAAAGCAGGATAGCAGAAACAATGGGGTTCAAAGGAGATATACTTATCATTTATATATAGACGAATATATGTCTCTCCACTAGAACTCTTACACAAACCTCTAGAGGCTATATATAACATCAGTCACACACTTGGACATATTTGAGCCCATTGTTTTAAACAACAGTCCGTACGGCACCTAAGGCACTTTGTGTCATTTCCGACTCACGATCTTTTCATCAAAAGGCTATTGGGGGTATTCTAAACTCCCAAAGTGAAAAAGAATTCGAATGTAAGCCCCCAAATCTATTGATTTTGAGATCTTTGTGAATCGAAAGAATGATCTCCTCTCTTCTTTTGTATTTCATCTTGTCTTGTCTCTTGAGTATTCCATTCTCTTTTATTGGACATTTGGGTTATTGGTTTTATAGTTCTCTTTTGTATTTCATCTTGTCTAGTTGTGATCGTGTTCATGTGGCAGTATAGACTATGATTTGAAGTTTTGAAGATGTTTCAATATTCATGTATAGATAGTTGCATGGACAAAGTTAGTTAGAATATATGTAAATGCAAAAAATTACAAAATTAACGGGACATATATGAAATTCTTCATCACGGGCGCTTGAGGTTTTGGGTACCCACTAGCGGCTGCCACCTAGTATTTCTTGAAACACTGTTTCAGTCACTAGTCCTCTGGACTTTTTATATATAAGGGAGGAAATATCAGCAACATGAGTATTCACAGCAAACATAGACAACCATATTGGTTTCGCGCACACAATAGAAGAAACTAGGTGCCCATCAGTGAGATCAGCACATCCAGAATTAGGGTTTCCACTTCTTCTTCTTTTTTTTTTGTCGTTTTAAATAAAGAACAAAGAGAGGTGAATAGTTCACATCTAAGGATCTGATGATACCTTGTTAGAAGTATATGATGATGTCTTGTTAGAAGCATAGTTCCACAAAGAAAGAACATAGTGATGAGAGGAAGATGAGAGAGAGAAGAGAGAAAAGTAAGAGAGAGAGAGCGAGTTGGAGAGGTGTGGGAGAGAGAATAGCTGGAAGGAATCTCACGTAGGGTTAGATGACCTTCCATGCACCTCTCTTATCTTTATTTATAATAAGTATCTACAAATTACAGAAATGCCGTTATGAATAGCTTTGGCCTTTAAGTATATTAAACGGACAAGAATGCCACACAACCCACAGTAAAGACAACCAAAATAATCTTGATCTTCAACACTCCCCCTCCAAGGTTGCCTTAATGAACGTGTTCTAAATCTTTATGATGACTAATGGTTGGTTGAAGTGCATGATCAGCCAACCACTATTTAGTGAAAACTGCTTGATTAACACATTCATTCTATCATTACCACCATTAATGGCACCGTTGCCCTTTTTATAGCTCCACTGTTGCATGCTTATATTAAGTTGGGTACGAGTTAGTTAAATCAATGGGTTATGTTTATTTCATCTATATGACCCAAATTAGCTTTTTGTGATTGGATGTATAGCACACAGCCTAATTTTTTATGGGAAAAACACGCTTGCATGAACAGACACATGCTTAACTTAGGGCATCGGGCCATGTTTCATCATATGAAGCACTAAAGTAACTCTTGATCATGACCGTCTTTGTTTTTTTGTCGATAGTTCGTTGTTTTCAAATTCGTTGTAATGACATAGTTGCATTCATCTGCAGGCATGAGCTCCTCTTATTTGAGGCCCTAAGAGAAGGGCTGGAGGAAGAGATGGACAGGGATCCTCTGGTGTGTGTGATGGGGGAGGATGTGGGCCACTACGGGGGCTCCTACAAGGTCACCAAGGGCCTTGCCAACAAGTTTGGCGATCTCCGTGTGCTTGACACCCCCATTGCCGAGAACTCCTTCACAGGCATGGGCATTGGAGCTGCCATGACAGGTCTTCGCCCCATTGTTGAGGGCATGAATATGGGCTTTCTCCTGCTTGCCTTCAATCAAATATCCAACAACTGCGGGATGCTCCACTACACCTCCGGCGGCCAGTTCACCATCCCTATCGTCATCCGGGGACCCGGTGGTGTTGGCCGACAGCTTGGGGCCGAGCACTCCCAGCGCCTTGAGTCCTACTTCCAGTCTGTCCCGGGGCTCCAGATGGTTGCATGCTCCACATCTTACAATGCCAAGGGTCTCATGAAGGCAGCCATCAGGAGTGAGAACCCTGTCATCCTCTTCGAGCACGTGCTCCTCTACAACCTTAAGGAGAGGATCCCGGACGAGGAGTACATATGCTGCTTGGAGGAGGCAGAGATGGTGAGGCCAGGGGAGCACATTACCATCCTGACCTACTCTCGCATGCGCTACCATGTGATGCAGGCAGCCAAGACCCTGGTCAACAAGGGCTATGATCCTGAGGTGATCGACATCAGGTCGTTGAAGCCTTTCGACCTTTACACCATCGGCAACTCTGTGAAGAAGACCCATCGAGTGCTGATCGTAGAGGAGTGCATGCGAACTGGGGGGATTGGGGCGAGCCTAAGGGCTGCCATCATGGAGAACTTCTGGGACTACCTTGATACCCCCATCGAATGCCTCTCCTCTCAGGACGTCCCGACCCCGTATGCAGGGACGCTTGAGGACTGGACTGTTGTCCAGCCCCCACAGATTGTTGCTGCTGTTGAGAAGCTCTGCTGCATGTAAAAGTGGGTTTTGACTTGCGAGAAAGAGAGAGCTCTTCTGCTTGCTTTTTTGTTTTGTTTATTTGTGATCGGTTGTTCTTGCTTAATAGAGGTTGTTAGTTAGGAATCACTTAGCTTCTTTGTTTTGTCTCTAGTTTCTATATGATTTTTTTTTCCTCCTGGTAACCAACCTTAGAGGATGTTAATGGTGGCTTAAAGCCAAGAGGCTTATTGTGCAAGCAGTACAGACATTCTCTCTTTTTTCCTCTCGTCTCTTGTCTTAATTCTTTAACATTTGAAACTCCTCTATATGATTATATAAGTTGGCAAGGAGGCCCTGGAAGATGGAAGGGGGAGTCTCTTGAAAGATGGATTTATGGATTTTGACTGTAGCTTGGCTATGGATGCTGGTGAATGGTAAATGCCGTAAAATGCATGTGGATTTTTTGAGATTTGTGCCACTAACCGCTTATGTGATCAGATATCTTGGAATGGCGTCAAATTCATTAGCACTTCGGCCAAAAAGAAATGGTGTTGCCAAAATTAAATGTAGTGCCATCTCAGATGGAGGTCTACTACTTGAACTGAATTCTGTATAATTCGAAAATGTTCTCATGGTGACTTAATAAGGGCTTGTCTAGATGCCACGACAAACCGATTGACCCATTTGTGGGTTGTTGTGAGCAGGATGGGGACAAATTTATCCAAACCCCAAAAGAGGGTGCTTTGATGAAAGCAGTGTTCAAAAACTCACCCGAGTCTATTTGGGCGCAGGTGAGTAATTCCAACTCAGCAAGCCAGTTGAGAGCAAAACACTGTATATGTAGTGCATACGAATGGTACTTAGGTGAGAATTATAGAGAGTTGTTGGGGCACACTCTGATGAAATAGGGGTGACTGCCTGGAGTTTGACAATGCTCAGGTAATTTGCTATAGCACTCACCCAGAGTATGGTAAAGTTAAAAATTTAGAAGGGGTAGTACTCACCCAGAGTATGGTAAAGTTATCAATTTAAAAGGGGTAGAAATCTGCTGGTTTTCTTCATGTACTTTGATTTTGGGGTTTCGGGTGTGCGTTTTGGTCCAATTTGAGCATACATTAGAATCTGCCTAATCTATCTATATCTATTATAGATCCATTAGATTTGAGAAAAATAAATAAATAAGACCGCATAGTTTTTGAAGATCAAAAAATTCGGCCATGTTTTTTTAACTGATATTGAGACCTTACGATTTATTTCCATGTTTTTTTTTTACTGACATTGAAAAATTATGAGACCTTACGATTTATTTCCATGTTTTTTTTTTACTGACATTGAAAAATTATGATTTCTGGGCAAGTTTTCAAACTTTTCTTTAACTCGTCCCACGCCCAGTAAAGGAGGTGGGTTGTATCTTTGCAAGTGATGAAATTTGATCCTTAAGCTTGTCTTCTTGACTCAACAATAAACTTGATCTTCACAAAATAAAAATAAAAATAATAGGATTTGGGATATTTGAAATTCGAATTTACTATGATATCCTAAGTCCCAAATCGACACATAAATAAAGGGTAGTTGACACATAAAAATAAGGGTGATTGGGGTTATTTGCGGAAACTTTGCCAAGGATAGGAGGCGTTGATTCACTGAACGCTAGGATTGAGGATTGGCCTAAAAATATGGGTAAATTTTATTTTTAATATAAATCATCTATTTCATTTGATTAAATCAAGTATACTTTAAATTAGGCTAGAAATTTAATATATTTATTCGTTAGTAAAGAGTGAATATTTATTCATTGCAGTTTAAAATCTACATATGATTAAAAAAACTACAAATCATGTTTATTGATTATTTATATGAAATTAATTTACAAAAAGGAAAAATTTATGCTACTTTCCCTCTAAATTAACGTTATTTAAGAAATCCCCCCCTAATCCTGCCAAAATGAAAATTTTGATTTTACGTCCAAAACTAATAAAAAGACTCAAACATCAACTTCGGCCTTGAAGGTCTAGAATAATAAGTTGTTAGCCCTCAATTCTCAAGATATGAAGTAGGGTAATTTATAAATAAAAAAATAAAAAAAAAAATTTCGGCATCCATGAACTCAAAACTTTTTGGGACGTAAATTTATCAAAGATTAGCTCGAAACCGTCGTTCATTTGATGGACTTCTCACAAGAGCAAAATGTTTATTTTCAACAAACTAAAAAATTCCCCTTGACCACTTATTTGCTGCCCGTGGGACGACCTTTTCATGTCCATTAAATTTTCAGTATTTGTTTCGTTGTCGCGATCCAAGTCTGTCAAATCAGTCTTTCAGCCAGAGAGAGAGAGAGAGAGAGAGAGATTTATGATTAAAGAGTTTCTAAATATGCTTTTTCCATTCACCGATTCACTTGTGTAGTGGACTAGTGGTGATTCGTTTGTGCAGTGATGCAGAGGTGACAGGGGATTTCATATTTCTTCCACGCGCCATGTCACTGTCGTGAAACTCGTTGAATTGAGAATTTAGTTTCGTCGCTCAAAAGGTAACAATAATTTTTTGTGGAGTATTGCACGTATTTCTTGGATGAATTTATCAGTCAAATGGTGTTACTTGGTTCTATTTGTTTGGGTCAGTAATGGTGTTGATTGCACTTTTAGAAGTTGGAGCTTTCTCAGAGGATTTAAACTGTTGAACCAATGCCGAAACATTACTGAACCCTCCTTTCTATCCGAATGTTCCTCAACATGCTTGTTCTTCTTTTTCACAGTATTAACGGTTTTCTTCGGGTGATTTTTGGATGTGATTGTTTCAGAGGCTTCTGAGATTTGTAGAAAATCTTTGAGCTCCTGTCTTTCGCATGAGCCTTCACAAGTGTGCATGCTTAATTTTAAAATTTAGGTTTTTTAATATGATGGCTTGAGCTTTTCTCAAAGTTCTGGAACCCTAGAGAGGAGAATTCAAATGAAAGGTCCTGATCCTTTGACAAGGAATAATGCTATATCGATTGTACATTCTACTGTCTTGGCACTTTTAAGCAGAAAAAGGCACAACATTTTTATGCAAGTTTGCACATGCGTTTTCTCTGTAGTTGCATGTTTTGGATATTGAGCTCTTGAGAGATTCTCTACTTTGTTATCATTATCGAGAAGAAAGCTCCTCAACAGTGTTCACAGAATATGAATGACACACTTCATACTTCTATATTTTCTATACAATAGACTAACGACTGGATGTCTATGCATCCATCTAAGAAGATCTATGATTTGAACGTGTGCCATCTTGATTTCCATGTTTCATGAGACATGGTCATAAACGTGAGAACTTGTCTTTTTGCTTGTAACCTCCTACGTTCCTTCCATTACAGCATTGAACAAGTTCTTGGATGACAAGCCTAAAGGCTATCTTATTGATGATAGAGTCAGTGTCGATCTTTGATGATAGTAATAGTATTGATGATAGTGATGATATCGATATTCATGATGACTTTGATGCGGAGCTGCTAACTATGACGAATGCACTAACTATGTATAAGATGGTGAAAATAGACAGGTTTTATATGACCCCTCAATTAGAATGAGCAAAAGCAATGTCTCCTTGCATAATATGGAATCTAAACATTCATGATCTGTCTGTGAATGACTCGAATTCTTATCCTTCGGTCTATTAGTGAACCATCTCTCCAGATATTGTGAAAGATGTTCTACTAGAAATATTCTTGTTATTGCTTCATAGATATATATATATATATATATATATAGAGAGAGAGAGAGAGAGAGAGAGAGAGAGAGAGAGAGAAGAGAGAGAGAGAGAGTGGTGGTGGTGTGTACGTCGTACCACTACTTAGTACTACGTAGTAGTAAGAACGTATAGTAGAGGTAGGTTAGGTTCGTTCGTTCGTTC
>NW_006497375.1:2774999-2806091 GCF_000471905.2 Amborella trichopoda
AGAGTAGTAGAGAGACGAGAGAGAGTACACGAGGAGAAGGTAGAGACGAGAGAGTAGAGACGAGAGAGAGAGAGAGAGAGAGAGAGAGAGAAGAAGAGAGAGAGAGAGAGACTGGGTGGTGTGATGCCCAACATTTTGAACACTTAGATGAAGACTATAGAGAGGAGGTTTGTGGCTTCTCTTGAGTCAAGTTCATTCCCAAGCAACAGATGGGTGGGACCCACAGCGACATGAGGCTTGTGGGAGATTCTCTGTTGGATTTGTCGCCAAAGCATTCTCTTCAATACCACCTCCCATCTCCTCACCGGGGTGGTTGGCTGGTTTGCTACACCCTATTTCCTCCCAAAGTGTTGTGCTTTGGATGGCATGTGAAAATTAATAAGATTCTCATAGATAATTGTCTTCAGCATAGAGACTTCTAATGTTCCAACATTTTCATGTGTCGTGATGCAGAGGAAACTTTGAACCCCTCTTCATCCCTTGTGGTTGCACTAGAGACATTTGGAGATGCCTTTGGGGGCTTTTTGAGTGGTTGCATCTCTCCATAGTGGCAGAACTAGTTAGTGACTGGAGCTCCTCATGTTTCCTCCAAAAATGAAGGATGATGTTTCTCAATTGTTCGATTGCTGTATTAGTTGGAAAAAGACATGAGTCTTTGAAGGTATACATTCACATGCCTCCCAAATGTGTAATCAAATTAGAGACACCCATTGTGTCTTGGGCCTGACCCAACAAGGAATTTCGAGGTTTCTAAATGTAGGGTCTAATCTGGAATTGAAGGGTTGTGATCACTATCTGGGTGCCACATCCATGCCTCTATGCTGAACTTTGATGGGAGTTCTTTGGGCAACCCTGGTCCATCAGGGACTCGGGGGAATGTTCAGGGATCAGTTAGATACCACTCTGTTGGCTTTGTCGACCCTCTGGTATAGAGGATGTGACCGCAGCTGAGGCACTTGTACTTATTGCTGGTCTGAAGGAGTCATATCACTATGTATTGGGTTTTGTAATTGTGGAAATTGATTCACTAAATATGATTAAATCGCCAAAGGTGATGACATGCTCTCTTGGAGGTTGGCTGACTTCATGGAGGAGATCCAAGAATTGAACACAGGTGGTGGTATGATTTCCAACATGTGCTAAAATTTCTTGATAAGATGGCTGAGACCTTTACTCTCAGCCATATCATCTCTCTCTCTCTCTCTCTCTCTCTCTCTCTCCCCAATAACTATATGCCTTAGTTTGTATGTTCCAATGTTTAAAGACTTACTCTCAGTGGACTCGCGTGTACTGACTCGCTTTGGATCCTGATGGCTCCTGTGGAAATATCACAATACACATCTGATTCTGCCACTTTTCAGAACTTATAGTGCCTTTTCACCAGCGTTACATACATACTGACATGAGTTTCTTGTCTAGTACGTATCTAAAGAATCTAGTACTCTGACCTAAAAAGCTAGTACAACAAGATACATTCGTACGAAATTATTTTGAATAAAACAATGAGTGAATGTATATATGTATATTATAATTTTTTTTATAAGCGCACATAAAACTAAGCGGTGGAATGGTAGTTGTAGCACTTCCATGCATTAGGTCCTAGGTTTAAACTCTTTAATGTGCTCCACTTAACTTTTTATCTTTTTATATATAATTTCTTTTGTTAGCTCTTCATAATATTCCCATAAAATCTAATTTCTTTGCTTACTACATTTAAGCTTAAGTGGCTGAGTGGTAGGCTTTGCTACTCCCATGTGTGTTCAAGCCTACCATACTTAGATCGTGGTGGATCTCATCAATCTTTTTAATATGTGAGTGTCAACCTATGTCAACATGTCTTGGTGTCGACACGCGCACGTAGCTCATGTTTGGAGTGTCGTGTTGTTGGTGGTATAAGACCAATGGGCTAGAAATGCAATCTTTTAGATTTTTCCATTGTATAAAAACTCAAGGGTTTAAATGCATGAATATCTCAATACAAAACTATAATACATATATTCCACCCTACAAACATGGTTTATACACATTTGAATAATAAAATTCAACCCTAATAGGTCCTTTACAAATCCCTTACTCAAAAATATAATCAAACTCAATACAATATTCAAATATTAACAATGTACATCTCTACAACATATTGCATGACTTGCACTCGCAATTCCTCATTAGATCAAAATTATATGATAATTCCATCTTCATTCTTCATCCACATCATGTATCATAATGTCTCATACACATCATACACTTGATCATAATAATCCAATAAGATTTCAATTCTCATAAATAATAATGCATAGCATTAAAGCTCATTTCGTAAGATTAAAGAAGGATCTCAATATTCACATAACATACTCAATTTAACCAATTATGAATCCATTTAATAACTGTAAATACATCAAATTAACATGCAAACATACATGGGGAAACTATAGTTCGAACCCTTTATGCTCGGGCCATGAAAGGGCCTTTTGAGGACTTAATTTTGTCCCATTATCTAAGGTACAGGTGAAAATAATAACTCAAGAAGATCAATCCAATGAGAAGCAAGTGATCACTTATATTTCACTTAATAGGGATCAAATCATGAGAGAGACATGTATCAAAATAACCCTTCAAAGTTTGAGAGAGATACTACACAAAATAAGGAAGTTATGGTGAAACTACACCATGTGGTTCACAAGGGATCACACGAACTTTTCAACATTCAAAAAAGAACTCAAGGGACTATTTCATATGCTCAAATATAATGAAATAAACCTCTCATCAGTTGTATATTCTCAGTAAAAATTCAAGAAAAATAAGATCAAGAAAATCAAGTTGAAACTACTCAATATTATAGAGTAAGCAAGCTAATCTACACATACTATGTGTATGGACTACACTATTGCTTTGAGACTCTTCAAATATCAAGTTTTCATGACCAAAAATGAAGAAATCTACTGTAAATTAAGAATTACAACAAGCTTTGATAATGGAAATGAGGTAGGAATTAAAAATAGAAGAAGAAAAATCAATACCTTTATGAAGCAATAGTATGAGTTTGATCACATAAATGAGGGACTACTCCATGGAATGGTTTCAAATGAAAGCTCAAAGAAGAAGATAGTCTCATGGGTGGCCACATTTTTGTCAAAGGGGCTCTCTCTCTTTCTTTGAAGAGAATACTCAAGTTAGGGTTATAATTGATCCCATAAGTTACTTTTATACTTAGCTCATAAAGATGAATTTGATCTGGATCCTTGATGCCATAGATCAATGGCACATGAGAGGCTTTTATCCAAGCCAGTCATCCATATCTTATCACCAAGATCAATGGATGAGTTTTTGACATCCTTCACTCCTTAAAACCTAGGTTTATAGTCATTTTACCTTGAAGCCTTTAGCTCCATGTTTTATTTTCCATTAAGTCCAAATTCATGTTTACACTTATGCCCATGGTTTTGGAATAATTTGTGAGAGTCAATAAAAGACAAGGACTTGGACATAAAGGTAATATGGGACATCCACACATGTGAATAAAATATCTAATGACACCACAAAACACTAAAGTTTCACATGGGTCAAGCCCATAAGGTGGTACCACATAAGATATATCCACATGCTACAAAATCATATGCGGATAATAATATGAATCAAATTAATTCTCAAAATCCCATGACTTCACACATACCAAAAATGGCACATATGAGCAAAAAAAAAACATCTGATTTAAATCAAACTTAAGTCATAAAAATAGATAACACTTTAAATAACATGTTATAACATAATACCAACAAAAAAATTATTGACAAATAGGTCCCCACATGGATATGATGTCAGCATGTTGTCATCCACTAGTGGGGAGATGGGGGTGCCACGAGGCATCCCTATGGCCACTTGGGATCCATGTGGCATCCCCATAAGATGTCGTTGTTTGGTATTTATGTCAAACAAACTTGAAAATCACATTTTTTATTGTTTAAAAAATCTGAAAAATTCTCAAAAAATTCCAAAAATTCTCTAAATGATTTCTCAACATTATTACACAATTTTTCATCAATATAAAATATTTTCTCATCAATTTTAGATTAATTTGGGCCAAAGGTAAATGAGATCTCTAGACTTATAACATTAGTCATAGTCTTTCATTGGGCTAACTCGAATGACGTTCCACCGGTGTCTCAAGCCGACCCAATGGACCTATGCTCCATAGTCTATGGCAGGGATACATAATTGGTCATATCAAAGTCGTTGAGTCAGAGCTTCCCGTCATCGGGGGTTCAATGGATTACTGGTGCACCCCTATGAGACATGTTTCTATTCAAATACAGGGGCCCTCTCAAAGCACATGTGCATTAGATCTTCTAAGTCGGATAATAATATAAAAGAGTGGCTTTCTCATACGACTGTGGGTACACATGCCATGGAACGGTCTTGTATCAGGATACGGGCTCATGTCCCATGAGCTAACCATTCCATACAAGGCGAATACTCTTTTAAATACTCGGGTTCTATTATTCTCAATTAGATTCTCCAAGCCCTGACTTATCACATCAACTATGAGACATTCTAATCAATATAGTCCTGACTGGGAGGTTACCCTCACAGCTCCCCGAGAGTTCACACTCTCAAAACGTATACCCTTAATGCCTCAAATACTCGGGGTATATGAAAATGGGCTTCAGTGTGCCTAGCACCTAGATTCAGTCTCTCTCTAACTCCCACTGAGCGTAAGACTCTTGGCTTTAAGGCCTTGAAAAGCCACATAGCCAACACGTTTAACACTGCTTTTCACCATAAACTTGGTAGAGTCTTAAATAGTTGATTGAATGGGCTTGCCTGATTTGGCCTCGAGACCCTATCAAGTCTTGATCCAAGTCCAAGTTTTAAAGAACTGTTTGTACCATTAGGTTACAGCTTGACTTGATGCTTACGGTCCTTTCCTAATACAATTTTACTTTGCTATCTCAAGATGAGAAAAAGATAATTACGTAAGGAATTGTCAAGATAAGAAAAGGATAATTACATAAGGAATTGTTGATTATGTGAAGGACTGGAAATTATTGGGCAGGCATGTGTAAGTTATAATTATATTTAATATGTGGAGGAAGAGGGCGAAATGAAATATAATAGTAGGAAAATCCTTTTGTTGTACTCAATTTAATGAAAGGAGCACACATACGATTTATTCACACAAACATATTGTCTTTATACATGTGCATTTGCATCTCTTCAGAAGGGTGATTTTTCTTTTTCTCTAATTTGAAATGTTGACCCTTTCGCTAAGAGAACAATCCTATAAATTGGCATCTATATTTGAATTGAAAAATTGAGTACAAAATTTAATTTGAGGGTTTAGTGTTGGGATTTGTGGCTTTTAGAAGCTATGAGAGCATGTAAATAAAATAAACTATATTGGATTATACACTTTAGTGGGAGTACTATTGTTGACTGACCTATTGTTGGGCAGCTTGTGGCCTGGGTCATTTTGAGACCCTTACCCGCATGTGGCACTACCGATGAGGGTTTATAGAGGATCGTTCATTGTTGAGGTTGGAGAGATGCCCATGAATGTTGTTTGTAGGCCAGGAGAGCTGTGTTGTCTCTTGTGTACGAATGTAAGTTTGTGAGAGCGAGGGCCAATTCTTCAATAAAACTTCTGCACGCCATATGCACATGATAACCGCATTTTAGGAAGCAGCCCTATATAGAGGGACATGTGTATATGTACATAGAGAGAGCCCCCTTGCACTATAGTGATATGTGCATTTTGACTTGCTCTTAAGAGGGGAAAATGTAATTCGCATAGTAGGACTATGGTTCCATGTTTATTGGCCAGCTTTGAGCGGCCAATCATGAGCTCCTTCACTTGACTATGGGTCATGGGTGTCGTTGGGTTGGTTTGAGAAGACAATAGTGGATCATAGTTCCTGACACCGGTGGAGTGCCTTGACAATCTTTTGTTTTTTACCTATTTGGTACCAATCCACTTGTAAGTAGTATTTTTGTGTGTTTTAGTTTTTTGTTGTAGAACTCCAAAAATATTGTTTTCAACTTATTTTATGTTTATGTGATTTATAGATCTTTTTTAAAAATTTAAAACTGTTTCTAAATGCATAAAAAATCCTAAAAGGGTGTTTCTATAATTTCAAAAAATGAGAAGAGTATTTTACAAATTGGTTTTAATATAGGTGGGACCCACATGGGTGGTGGTAAGGGCTGAGCTCCCCCCACATGTGGGAGCCATATGGGTGTCACATGGGGCCCACATGGGCCACATGCCCACTTAGTGGGATGCCCCATTTTTTTTCTTTTTTAGGGATTTTATTTTTTGTTGTTTTTGAAAAATATCCTATTTAGTTGAAAATATTTATTTAAAAAATGTTTTGTGAGATTTTGTGGGATCTAAATTATCTTTGACCAAAAATTTAGTATTATTTTTAATTCCTTATTATTCCTTTGTGTGAGAAGGAATTCTAGATAATTCTAAAGATATAGAATTGACTGGTCAAAGTCTAGATATGGTTCAAATCTCATGGGATAATGTTCTTAGATATTCAATCATGATGGTTGATCTTAGAGATGAATGGCTCAGAGTAAATCGTCTCTCATGTCATAGATGACCTCTATAATTTTGGATATTGCTGAATCCAGATTTGATGACATCACCCTGGGGCCTAGATGCTTATATAGAGGGAGGGAACCCCTTCATTCTCTACACATCAATTCTCTCCTCTTTCTCCTTTCCACGCCATTCTCTCGCCATCTCTCTCTCTCTAGTCCTTTTCTCTCTCTAGGTGGCATGCCACCCCCGATAAGTGTCTGGGGTGGTATGTTCCTACCAAGAGAGGTATAGAGCACGCCTAGCCCTAGTTAGAGATAGGGGAGGTGCCATCTTGTGGCATGCCTCAAGATAAAAAAAAAAGTTATTTGTGAAACTCTACATGTGACCCTTTGTTGTCAGCCTCCATAAACTTCTGATAAGGGTGGTGTAGAGGTGCTCCCTAGTTTTTCAAATTGGAGGATTCAGCAGGATCTAGAATTAAGTGCGCCATCGTTCAGATGATTGGTGTGGGGTATGCTAAGCCCTAAGGGGGTAACCCTATGCAAAAGTTCAGTAAGTATTTCCTCAGTCTTTTAATTTATTTTTGCTGTTCTATTATTTTTGCTTCCAAAAATTGTTAGTTTATATTCAATTTGACTAAAATTTATTTTTTGCAGTGAGATTTAAAGATCCTAGATTGTAGTAGGTTTATTTTTTATTGTATTGTGGCATATGTAAGTAGAATTTCCAGCAATTAATAAAGAAAAAAAAGGAATTTTTTGAATTTATAGCCTGGAATTCTACATGGCCACTCCTTTCATTTAAAACATTGTTGCATGTTTTTGGAGATAGGTCCGCAATCTGGGGCATTTGTTAGAAAGTTCAGTGGTTGTAATATGATTCTTAGTTTTTTTTCTTTTTTCCCAAAATGAAATCAAAGTTAAAAATGAGTAACCTGTTAGTGGCCAAGTTTCATGAAAAAAACAAGAATAAACTATGATTAATTGCAATCTCTCCTAGTTTTCTTGGGCTTTAAAATCTAAAATCAGAATCAGGGAAGTTGTTCTGTTTATCCCAGGATTTACTGATTTCTTGTCATAATGGCTACCATTGGACCAGAAAAGTTCTGTTTATCCCAGGATTTTTTGATTTCTTGTTATAATGGGTGCTAGTGGATGTGGCCTGTTGGCACTGCTGCTCATACCAAAGTAGAAATTGCTTGTGAACTGCATGTTTCATTCTGGTGAAAATGCTGAACAAGATGTCTTGTTGCTAGTGCAATGTTTACCATGGCCATCCTCTTGGGACATTAGATTTGGTGATAACTCCAATGCCATGGCTACAAAGATAAGCAAATTACGGCATGAAAATGGACCATCTCCATTATCACTATGTAAGCGTTTGATATTGCATAGTCTCCTCCATTTGTTGCCTTGTTGTTTGCCATGCCATTAAATCATTTATCTAGGAAGTGGACAGAGTTGAGATTGGACAAAAGACTGGACAAGGTATCATGCATAATTGGATTATGCATTACTCGTGGGGATAGGAAATGCACAAAGGTGGATTATGCTCCCTTAGTGTTGAGAGTCTTGAGCTTGTCTAGTAAGAGTTGTAAAAAGCTTGCTTGTAGTATAACTTGTTTGATCATTTTGTACAGCCTTATTGAAGATATTTGCAGGTTAGCCTTTAGGGAACAAAAGAATGATTCAGGCCATAAGTAATATTAGTTCAATAATCATCATCTGAGCCCTACCCCAACTATTTGGGTTGGCTGCATGAATCCCGTTCCGCCATTCTGCTCATAGGTTTAGGATTCATGACAAGACTTGATAAAATTTTATGCTGACTACCCTATCTAACACAACCCCGCTCCTTTACCCATGCTTGGGACCGGCTTGGGGACAGTCAAGGCAGAGTTATGTAATAATATCAGTTCAATGATGAGATACTATCGGCCTCCAATAGTACTCCCATACTAAAGTGTTTCCAGCAATGACTCTTAACTTTTCATGTTTTGGGTCTGTTTAATTATAATTATTGACACATGTTAGTTTTTGAGAGAGAAGATTAAATGCACATTTAATTATTGAAAAACTAATTGCATGCATAGTTGAACTTGTCAACAATTTTCTTTCATTATGTCCTTCACAACATGTGTAGTTGATTGAAAAATCATCATAATGCCCTTGGTTTTGTCAGCTTCACAATCTGTATACTTGATTGAAAAATGATCATTAAAGGTATCTTCAGTTCTTCATTTAATCATCATTAGTTATGAGAAATGCCCAGTGAAGGTTGTGGGAGCAGGAGAGGAGCAGCTGTAAAGGAAATTTTCTATTAGCGGACTCCTAGGGAGTGCCATGGATGCAATAGTTTTGAGAGCAGCATCACTACCCAAGTATTAGGTATGAAAAGCGTCTTATCACTTGATTGTTCCATTGTTGGATCTTGCAGTGACAATCTTGTGATCACAAGGCAAGACATCACAATACCAAATAGATATGTTGCATGAACTATGATTCTTTAACTTGATATATGTCAATTCTTATTCATATTTAGGTCGAAACTCTAGAACCATGCTTGACGTGCTTGTGCCCGACCATTAATTGACTTAATTCTAAGTTGGACGTACTTTTTTTGTCATATTGACATGGTTATCATGTGGAAATTACATTTGGATTCTGTATAGGACACTTCTAAATTTCAACATTAGTGAGTTAAAAGCGCCGATCTCAGAAATCTAGCTGGTGCCTCGAGGCAAGGTGTGGTTATAGGTGCCTCGTGTAGCATTGGGCGGCCTACAGGTTTCAAGGGGTGGGGGTGTTTCATTCCTTCCCCCCACCTTCTTTTAAACCTAAAACCTTGTGGAATAAAAATAATTAATTTTTTTTAGAGTGGGAACTATTGTATTACAAAGGATGATAATTAAATTGAGTTGTTTTTGGATGTTATTTTCCTTGCAAGGTCAACAGAGTTTGGAAGAGGAGATTTTGGATAATCGAAAGCTCAAGAATGATCCAAAATATTGAGGATCAAAGATCAACAAGAAATGTTAGTTATTTGGGAGAAAATTCTTTGTATTCGAGACAATATCAGAAACTTGGCTTCAGCTCAAGACTCGGCCCTTGCCCTTTCCGAGTGATTTGGGAGAGTCTGAGTAGACCTGTTTGAATCCACAAAGGGCTTGGGAAAATAAAAAAAAGTGGAAAAATCCAAAAATCGGAAAATATAAATAATTGAAAAATTATGGAATCAAGAAAATTAGAAGAATAATGGAAACATGCCCATTAATTTTGACAAAACATGCCCATTAATTTTACACTGAAGATTAACGAATAGTAGATTCCTTTTACACAATGTCTCTGAAATATAAGCTCATAGGGGGATCCTATGTCTCACCCACCTAGGCTCTTTTGCTTAGCACCGTGGTTGTGTTGTTGGCTACTCTGATCACCACCTAGGCTCTGCTGTCCAATGCCTTGTCTCTATAACCCACTACCTCGGGCCTCCTCTGTAGTGGAGCTTGCACCATCTTGCCCTACAACTCCCTCTACTTGTGGCTCCTACAGACCTCCTAGTTATTCCCCTCCTCTTCTTGGTCGTTTGGCTCGTTTGCTACCTCTTCTCCAAAGAGCCTCTTGTTGATGGTTGGTTCCTCTTGTTCCACTAGCCATTCATCTGATGGATCCTCATTAAAGTTGTAGTGGAGGTTAATTGGATTGTAAGCACTGACCTTCCTCCTTAGCTGCCTCTTGCTCAAGTTCAGATTATAATGCACCTCAGTGCATTGAGCTTTTTCCTCATTGGAGCATGGATCCACTAGAGTGTACTCTAGTTTCTCTTACACCCTATGGTAGAACAAGTTTGACTCAGGACTTTGATTGCATTCTTTTTTAGGTGGGAAGTATTAAGTGCCACATATTACTGAAAGGAAATAAGAAAAATTAGTCAATTAGAATTTACAAGTACATTAAAACATACTACTTATGTTAGGGAATATGACCTGTGAAGTTTGAAAGCTAACTTGAATCCAATTCTTACCCAAAAAAAACTTGAATCCAATTGTCCTCAAGTCTTTCTAGTCATATTGCTTCCAACATAACCTTGAGCATCAATAGAGAGGAAGCTAAAAAAACAAATTCCGCATTCTCAATTTACATATTAGAACAAACTAAACAACATTACATAACTCTGCTTTGACTATCCCCAAACCGGTCCCAAGCCCGAGTAAAGGAGGACGGTTGTGTTAGGTAGGGAAGCCAGTATAAAACTTTGTCAGATATTGTTATGAATCCTGAACCTATGAGCAGAATGGCGAGATAGGATTCATATAGCTGAGCCAAATAGTTGGGATAAGGCTTAGATGATGATGATGATGTACAAACTAAACGACATCAGTATTTCCCAACTTAAAATTTTTTACAAGATTTTACCTCTCTCATGGCTAGAATTTGGGTCTTCTTGTTAGGTTCCATTTTTTTGATATATTATTTCAACCCTCCATGATCTCAGGTGTTTGTTTTTATAGTGATTTGTACACTTCAATGGGAGTGTATTGTGGCTGACTGACCTAGGGTTGGGCAGTCTATGGCCGGGTCATGTCCAAAACCCTTACCCTGGGCATATGATATAACCGTCGAGGGAGATGCCCAGGGACATTGTTTGTTAGGCTAGGAGAGTTGTGTTGTCTCCTGTGGGCAGAGGACTGGCCTATGTGAGCGATGACCAAATCCTCAACAAACTTCTGCACGGCATGTACATATGACAACCTCATTTTTGGGGAGCAACCCTATGTAGAGGGAGATGTGTACGTGTGCATAGAGAGAATACCCTCTTACACTATGAGTGGATTTGACTTGCTCTTAGGAGGGGAATTTGTAGTCAGTATACTGGGGCTGTGTTTCCACTGTTTATGGCTAACTTTGATGACCAATCATAAGTCTCGCACTTGACTGTGCGTAATGGGTCCCATTGGGTTAGTTTGGTAAGACATAGTGGATCATAGATTCTGGCAGAGGTGGAGTGCCTTGATAGTCACTTGTTTTTTACCCATTAGGTACCTGTCCACTTTTAAGCTGTATTTATATGTGTTTTATATTTTTATGAAACTCCAAAAATATTATTTTCAACTTAAAATATGTTTTTATGAATTTTTGGGAATTTTTAGAATTTTAAAAACGAATTTTAAATGTCGAAAAACCCTAAAAGGGTATTTCTGTAATTTGTGAAATTGTGTGTGGGACTCAAGTGGGGGGTTAAGGACCCTGGTCCACACATGTGGGACCCACATTAGGGCATCCCGTGGAGCCAACTAGGGCTCACTTCGCCCACTTTATGTGCCATTTGTTTCAAAATAATAATAATCATGTTTTCGTTATAAATCAATGAGTTCATTGATTATTTTGAGGTTGAAGAGATGTCAAAGGGGCTTATTACTTCCCAAACACATTCTCTTAGCTTAGTGTGATTTTCTTGTTATCTAGAATATTTGACCAAGTCATAGTTTAATTAGAGGTCCTAATTATCTGCTTGTTAGATAATAACATTCCTAGTTTATCTTGGATTGTTGAGATTTGACTAATCAAAGTAATAGATGGATTAAAAGTGGATATAGGTTAAATCTCAGGCAATAAGGTTCATACCTATTCACTCTAGATCAATGATAGCTCATTTTGGAGATGAATGGTGTAGATTAAAGTTCTCTCTCACCTCACCGATCACTTAAAGAATTCTAGATCAAATTGAACTCCTAATTTGATTGGGAAACCCTAGGCCCAAGTGGTCTATAAATAGGAGGGCTCTTCCCCTCATTCTACACATCTCTGTTCTTGCTCCTTTCTCTCTTCTCCACGCCCCTCTCTAAAATTCTCTCTCATCTCTCTTCTCCATGCCCCTCTCTAAATCTCTCTCATCTCTCTCTCTTCTCCACGCCTCTCTCTAAACTTTTCTCTCATCTCTCTCTCTTGAGTCCTCTCTAGTTCTCTCTCACTCCTAAGGCCACACCACCCTCCCTAAGTGCCTACGGTGGCACGCCCAAATCTTGAAGAGAGAAAGAGAAGGGCACGCCCAGCCTTAGGCTTAGGGTTTTTTCCTATGTGGCCTGCCATAGTTTTTAGAGGGTCTTCTCAGTGAAACCCTAGTTGCACTCTAGCCCTAAATAAAATTTAGTAAGGGTGTCCCAGAGTTGCTTCCAAAATTCAGATTTGGGAGTTCAACAGGGTCCGAAATTTAAATGCGTCTTTAGTCAGGTGATCGAGTGTGGGATGTGCTAAAAGCCCTAGAGGGGTAACCTTAGGCAAAAGCCAGTAAGTCTTCCTTTACTTATCTAGCTTTTATTTGCTGTTGTTTTTGTCTTCTTTTTTATTCATAAAATCACAGTATTCTGTTAAGTTGAATAAAATTTTTATTTTGGTAGGAAGTTTATAATGATCCTAGATTGTCGTAGGCTGCATTTATTGTATTTGTGGCACATGTAAGTAGAATTTCCAGCAATTAATAAAAGAAAAGAAAGTAAATCTTTTTAATTTATAGCCTAGAGTTCTACATAGCCACCTTTCAGTGTTGGCTTTGATCCGGTTAATAATGATAAGCTGGGTTGAGCAAGAAGCCTTAATACATTGATAGTATAAACATATCGATCAATACAAATCACAAATTAATATTGATAAGTAAAATGACATTGGTATTTAAAGTTACCTATTGCATGGTTAGGTGGTGCAATTAGGTTAGCCCAGTTCTTATTGATGATCTCTTAGACCTTATCTCAGAATTTGCAATTGGCGTGTATGACCTTCTTTGCTTGGTCTAGAGCCTCATAAAGGTATCCTATGGCAGGCTTAACAATTGCATCAACCATCTTCAATACCACAATTGAAGTAGTGTAGTGGCCTGAACAACCTCATTGAATCTATCCCAAAATCTTTAACTGTTAATAATATATTGAATGTCTCTTCCAGCTGGACACCTCACAAGAGATGAAGAAACCCCCCCTCTAATGCCACCATCTGCCTCCTATCCTCATTGCTGCCTCATGATTGACTATAGTGTCAATTATGAAGTGGCAAATCTCGTAAGGGGAAGCCCAATGAGCTATTGATCACATTTGTCTCATTAGGCTTATGATGGTATATAAATTTTGTGACCCTCTTCCCTTTTTAGCATAAGCCCTTGCCTTCCTCAACTCACTTATGACATCTTACATGAGATTTGTTGGGTTTTTGTGGCCATTAAAGGCCTTATGAGAGCATGTAATCAATTTTTGATATAGTGGAACAAAGAATTGCAGTGGGAGTATGGTCCGGAGGGACCGAGGTTGGCAATATTGTTTGCCAAGACACTGACTAGGCTTGACGAACTAGGCCAGTTGAGTATGAATATCCTAAATACCTGAGCATAGAGTACAACTGAGAAGGGTTAGTAAGGTTATCTCTTGACGAGGTCAGAGTTGCCTGGAGTAGTGAGCCAAGGGACTGTGAGACCCTTATGTGTGATTGGTGGGCCTGAAGGGACGAGGGCCAAAGCCTCATTTTATACCATCACATGGCATGTGCACAAGTAGCCCTATGGGGAAGCAAAGCACCATCGAGGGTGATGCGTGTACATGTACAAGAGATGACCCCCCATATATGTTATGTGTGTGCACAGGTCTGTGTGACCTAGGACTTGTCCCTAGGGTAGAACCTGTAATCCATAGACTAGGATTGTGTCCCTTCACCTATTGGCTGACTTTGGTAGCGCAATCATGAATCGATGTGATGGACTGTGGGTCATGGGAATTACTGGGTCAGTTTGAGCAAGTAGGTGTGGATTATAATCTCGCATAGAAGATGGAGTGCTTTAGTGATTTTGCTATTTCCTTAACATAGATGAATCCAAATGCCATCAAATTAATTTAGAATTAATTAATTTGACCTTAAATGATGTTTAAATTAATAAAATGAGTCTTTAGAAGTCTTTGGGTAATTTATTTTCTCAAAATGGATTTTAAATAATCTAAAACTGAATTTGTAGTATTGAATAAATCATAGAGAAAAATAAAATAGCAATCACTTTCTAAAAGCCATAACATTATAAAAAACCTAATAGTACAATTAGTAACATTACAACCATAATAAAGTTTCTTTGTGTTAAAGAAAATTGAAAAACAATCTAACTGATATATTTTTGACAGGATACAACAAAAAATGAAAGAAATTGCGGTAACAACACAAACATTACTAGATTGAATTATAATAGTAAAGATTAAATTATTGATTTAAATAGAAAATTAATTTTTACCAAAATTTGAGGCCGATTTTCTGGTCTTTGTGCTTGGGGCAAATCAAAGCTTCAAATCCTTGCCTAATCTTCCTTATGGAGTCCCAAGAAAAACCCCCAAACCAATTTTGTGATTTGACTTCGGATCTAGGAGGTCTAAGCCTTTGAAAATTTAAGATAAATAGTAATTTCAAAATTCATAACAATATAATCCTTTTTTTTTTGTGTGGAAGAAATAGCCTATGGTTGGATCAAGAATACAAAAGTAGCCTACAGTTGGATCAAGAATACAAAGTTAGGCCTAGGGTTTGTTTTTCATTAAAGATCGACCATCTATTTCGAAGAAATAAAAAAAAATTCAAAATTAGCAAAAAATTCACTCAATTATTTGATCTACAAAATCCATGAAATCTAGTGGACCTTTGTTGAATTTGAGAAAGAAAAGAGGTGGGGTTTTGTTGGTTCGAGGGTGGGGGGGGGGGGGGTAGGTGGGTGTGCTGGTTTGAGGGGTTTGCCTCCCTTTTGTTTTCAGTTTTAGTTTACAATACTCAAGCGAGCGCTATAGCTATTCTACTAACTATTGTAGAAATCGTGTGAGTCTAGCTCAAGATCTTGATGCAGGAAAATAGAGAAAAATAGATAAAACCATTCAATAAACCATCAAAATAGGCCAGATTTGAGTGGATACTGGCTTTCCTTGCTAAAAACAAGTGACCCCAAAACCCTAAATAGGGCTTGTTACTATTCACAACCTGTTTCTATTGTTCACACCCCAAAAATTTTAGAAACCCTAACAATTCAATCCACTTTTATGAAATTGTAATGAAGAAAGACCGAAAGTGCCCCCACTTAAGTTAAAACATTATAAAAAATACCACATAAGTTCCTTCACTTAAAAGAAAGGAAACTTGTTTCATGCGGCGGGGACAGCATTTCTACATTTGCGGTCCCGAAGGTATAAAGCTTCCATCTTAAAGATTGATGCAAATAGGTGGTCCATCTAAAAATCATTGAAACTATGATCCAAATGTTTTCTGATTGAATTATTATTTTTTATTTTCAAATTTTATTTATTTATTCATATTCCTGATCTCCATGTTAGAGATTACATGTCCTTCGAAATTAGGTAAAGAAATCCATCTCAAAAGTAGATTTTTACGAGGGGACTCACTTCTACATGGACTCATAGAAACTGTCCTAAAAGAAAATATGTAATGACACTTTTTACCCTACTAAAACAAGTAATTCTATAAGTATTCTAACCACTTCTCTAAACATCTCCTAAAATCCTAAAAATATAAAAATTCTAGAATCCTAGAAAAACTTAAGAACCCTAAAAAAAATAACCCTAGAAAATTCCAAATATACATCCTTATAATTCAATAAGAAAAATTCAAAAATAAGAGGCAGCTTGTCTTGCATCAAATCTCTACATTACTCAAGTGAGTTTGTACAGTACTCACTCGAGTATTCTATAGGTGGCCCATTGCGGATTTTGACACAAACTCGTTGTGACACCCTATCGAGGCCTAGTAACTTGGCCGAGTCTGAGTCGACTCTGCCATTTTCGCGAACATTTAGATTTCTTTTTCATCATGTAAGAGTAGGGATCCAACTTGAAAATATGTTTTTACTTGCTTAAAAATGACTTAAACAAAGCTTATTGTACCTATTGCAACCAAAATACATATGGGATAATTAATAGGTTTAAAAACCACCTTGTCAGTATAAGAGGGTGTTTTCGAAGTAATGATAGACTTAAAAACCACCTTGTCGGTATTAGGGGGGTGTTGCCACAATGAAGAAAGTCCTGACAGATTTTAGGAAAGATATCAATGAATGTTTGGACGTCATAAAGTAGTTGGCAGCAAAGGAGGCAATGTTGGTGGAGTTGAAGGATGGGGTTAACGTGTTGGTGATGAGGAAGATGGCGAACAAGGTGAGACTGAAGTGGGTTCTTGTGAAGGTAGTAAGAGAGTGCTGATTGGGTCTAAGAAGCCTTGTATGAAGTGGCCCATGGATGTTTTTTCCTTGCATCCATGAGGCTGCAGTAAATGATAAGGGGGAGAGGAGGGAAGCAAACCACCATTGAAACATGTTTAAAAAGAACCACGAGTGTTAGTGTCTTCAGTATCTAAAGTGTCTAGTTCTTCATTGAAAACAATAGATATGGCATGACATGACAAAAACTATGTTATATTGTATACTATGTTTACACTTTTACATAGCCGACCCAGATTAGTTGGGAAAAGGCTTTAACGATGATGTTTACACTTTTACATAACTCTGCGATGTCATGGTAGGGCTTACTTCCCCTTGTAGAGAAGTCCCGAGGTCAAGCTCCAAGTACTAAGGTCCATGTAGCTTTTATATTAAATAATTCTTGTTAGCATATAATAATAAACAATTTGCCTATGAAACACACGCATTGGAGTTCATAGGGGCAGACCTCGCTGCCTCTCCACAAGAGGTCTAGAGTTTCAAACCTTAGATGGCCTTACTATTTTAACTTTTTAATGGGATGGTATAGCATCCATATGATGTGGACACTCAAAAGGTGCACAAGCACCCTCCGGTGGTTCAGATTAGAAGGAAAGATAATGGACGGTTATGATTGTTAGGGTGACAAAATCCTTATCCAACACATTGTTAAATACATATATTATCTGCAGAGATGTATTTATATGCACACACACATGAAAGAAACATATTCATATATGGATATATATCATGTGTATAAATATTGTACATTTAGGTGTATATTTATGGGATTGTATACTATCAGACCATTTGCCATTGTTACAAGGTCACAATCACTCCTAGTCATTAGATGTCAAATTGGATGGTTTGGGGTATGTCATGAAGTTTGAGAATATTTTTTTTAACTGAGTCTAATTAATGACAAGCTTACAGCTGCCTAATTTAAATTGTGGACATAAGTGATTGTGACCTTCTTGTACAAAAAGTAAATATTCTCTTTGTATACTTTTCCTATATTTATATGTACATTTAAATATATACGAGATGAGGGAGCCTCAAGATTGAGGCACCCGCCTAGGTTGCCATCCTCCGCTGGCCACCTTGGTGCCGCTCAACAGTTTCTTATGCATTAATTGAGATGGGGGCTTTAGTAAAGTTTTGAAGGTCAGAAATACATTACCAACAACTTGACAAAAAAAAAAAACCAAAAAAAAAAGGTGAAGAAAAAGAAGAAAAAAAGAAAGTTCTGAAGGTCATAATCAACCCGTATAGTAATTAGATTATTTTTTGCAATATGATTTTACTTTCTAGTGTACCATCGATGTTGTATTTGATTATATGTCCTCTCTTTTGACTCCACATTGTTTCTATCTATGTTTCTTGGATCATGTTTCTTGGTTTGATTTATTGTATTGAGACTTGTGATCCTTAATGCTTGAACACCTGCAATGCCCCAGTTTGTCTCACTTTCAAAAGGGATCCTTGTTGAGAGGATTGGATGTTTCATTCTCGCCGATCTTCTCCAGTCAATCCATTGAACTGGAAGTCAATATAAGGATCCTTGTCACATGCAACATCAATATTTAGGATGTGATAGACAAACACATATTGACCGTGATTTGATAATTTTAGCCCTGGTTATGCATCGAGACACTTGTTCCTGAACCTGGACCGTCATTTTTGCGATAGAATTGATGCGATTGTTTTGATGAACTGGAAGGCCCAACAATAAGTGGGTAACTAATGAAATAGAGATTTTTTCCTGGTTAAGACCTGTGTATTATGTGTGCTTGGTTTTGTTTATGTATTTGATATATTTTTGTAATTATTTAGGTCATTGCATTTATATTTAATTGCATGTATAGGGTGGTAAAACTTTGGCAATATTTTTGTGGCAAAAAGTTTTTGTGCTTGGGACCTCATGTATTCTCTTTTGTTGTTGTTGGGACCACCCTAGGCACAGATATCTGTATATGCTTGACGTACTTTTGTTCACATGCCATGAGACTGATATTTATAATGGATACTTCTAGGATACTGGTAAATATACAATTGCTAAAACTATACTAGAGAATTCTCTGAATAAAATATAAAATCATGTATCAATTGTCAAATGCATGTATTTAGGCTGGGTTTGGGAAGAGCTTTTTATTACATAAAAATGCAATAGAAATAAGAGTTCTGAGGAAGGAAGAGCCTTGTATTGGATTAAAATGTGATATAGCTAAGGGTTGTATAGTGCTCAATGGGTAGGTGTTGGCTAGGGTTCCCAACACCATAACACAATTGAGCTGATATTTAAACTGCTGTTCCATCTCCCATTAATAGATATCGAGAGAGCTTTCTATTATAGAGTTCCACACTCATCACATTAGATTTCTGCGCATGGACCATGTGCAGTCTACTGACTAATGAAGTTTAATGTATTATATAGGCTATAATTAATGCATACATCTAAGGCCTGTTTGGATGACGGCTAAATTGATGTCGATTTGACTCTTATCTAAAATTACTATACAGCCTATATTCTGGATAATATTATTTTATTAGCTCTTTGGAATGTGCCTCGTATTATGTATATTCGATGATTCTAAGCTATTTTTCGCTAAAGAATCTCAGAAAATTGCTTTGAATAGAGTAAAAGCAGTTTTTCAAAAGGGCAAATTTATACGCAAAACTGCCTATATTCTGATAACTTTATGATGGACACAGCCAAACATCAGACAATTAATTATAAAGATTAATTTTATTAAAACAGTTAATTATCGGTGATAATGGGTACATCAAAACGGACCCCATGAGCTATAGCATGTATTTATTGAAAATCTGTATCCTAGATTATGGGAGCGTATACAGGTGTTTTCACTATCCATGTCCTTATCTTTATCTGTATCTTGGCATCTTCTTCCTAGCCTACTTTGGCCACTTGTATTTCTGGTAATTTGGAGTTTTGGACCAATAAATTTTCTGGAAAGATTAGATTATAAGAATTCTTCTAAAAGGAAATCCTGAAGAACTATAATTACACCACAATGGTACATTCAGCATGTTTTTTCAAGGCGAGGCTGACTGATTCCACGAATTTGACACTCCTACACGACAGAAGACTGACCATTTAAGAAAGTGATTTTGAGCTCCTTTTGAATTTGAATGCGCATATGTGCTTAGTTGCAGGATTCCATTTGATCATCGCCAAACTAGACAGTACTCACACGATGGTGATGGTTAGTCTCTTTGTTCATGTGCCTGGCATTTCCCATGCTATGTCTGTTCGACCTATTTTCAGATGGATATGTTCGAAGTGATATTGTGGTCTCATAACATTCTAACATTAACTGCATATTTCTGTGCTTGTGTAGATTCTAAATTCAATGAGATCTACTTGTTAATATTGCATCTTTTTGGACAAATCACGTGAGTTTTGGAACAACCCAAAAAAAAAAAATGTATCCAAGTCTTGTGAAGAGCTGGAATATAGAGCCGTGGTAGTATCCTTTCGTGAAATCATTTGGTTTCAGGCTCTATTAAATGACATTAGGGTTCTGATAGTAGGATCTAATCTTCTTGATGGAGTAAACGTTGTGCCAACAAACTATCTACCAATTAGGCTACTTGATGGCATCATTGGTCTACCTTGCATTAAGAGGCTAGTTTACTTGTTATGTACTCTTCACACGAGTACGTCAACCAAACAAGTCAACACTTGTTTACCATGAGATGCATAACCACTTTATTAAGTTGTTGCTTGTATCATTTGGTAGGCAAATTGAGAGTGGTTCATGGGTGTTGTGATACATTTACTGTGTGGTTGTATTTCTATAAGCATTCAGGATATTTATGTTATTATCCTCATTGAACGTTTTAGTCTCATTCTGAAGTCTTGTAAATTAAGGAACCCCCGTTATGATGAGTAACAATTGATTGTCCTCTCAGACAGATTACTCTCTCAGACACAGTACTTGCAATAGTCTCCCTTAACTGTAAACACCAATGGAATGCCATTGAGACAAGGATAGGATCCAGCAAAACCACTATTTTACATCAGGAATTTACATGTGACATTAGTTTGGGGGATGGGAAAAATAGCCAAACAAGATCTTCCAAAAATCATTAGTCTCCTCCTTAGAGTGAACATGAGAAGGATCAACCTTGCAATGTCCATCCGCTAAAGTAAAATTTCAAGATGTAATAATGTGTAGGAGTTCGGCAACCCTCGTGATGGTCAATGTAGCTTGGAAAAAAATACACGGGAGACAACGCCATTATTCTTACCACGACTGGAGCCCACATGGGCATAACACAAGCAGCCAATGGAGCTCAAAGGACATGACGTTTTGTTGCTAAGTGATGTGAGATATCACCCGTGACAATCTGTGACATTCAAGAAAGATACAATCTGTGACACTGTATCCTTTCCAGAAATTCCCAAGTATTGGAACATAACACGTTTCCATTAGGGGTATTTTTTTTGTCCATTTTTGGCAGTTGCATTTGGTGCAAGTTTGTGACATGGACATTAATATTTTTGTTAGATAGCATGTTTTCGTGAATTGGGTAGTTGGATCATTTTGACAAGTTTCATTGGCTTGTGCACCCGTCTTCTTTTTCCATTTCTTTGGTACCTGTCAAAAAGTAAAAGAGAACCGAAAACGAATTGTAGAAACCTGCTAATGACCAAAGCGTGCCCTGTAATTAAAACAAGTTTATAGAAAGGATAATGCTTAGATAGGTTCCTGTACCGCTTCTACACTGTCATGTTTTCCAGGAATATTACGGTTGAATATTCCCTAAGTACACGCATATTACAAACACAACTCAGGAGCTGGACTCTGTATCTTTTTGGGAAATCCTGGGTTCCAGCTCTTTGCTCCAACCATTTCTTTCATGTTATTATTGTTTTTGTTATTTTCTCCTGTGATAGGATTGCTTTCTCCTTTTGTTTTTCTTTCGCCACCAATATGCATTAGAGATTCCTAGACGACAGTTGGAACAATTTAATCATTTAACAATGTGCCTAAATAATCTATGATGGGGTTGAAAATAGCTGGATCAGGACCAATTGATCTATGGGTGGGCATTCAGGAACTGAAATAATCAGGTTGATTATTCCTGATTTCCAATGTTTTCCATGATTTTTCTTTAGTCCGAGTGCTGAGCCTCCTTTTTTACTGATTGCACTCAGTATGCATCCTATTGACACTGCTGTTGGATCCCCAAGGCTGTGATTTGTATGTGTTCGTTTGAGGATTTCCTAGGACATGGGTTTGGAGACTTAGATGGCAATGCAGACAAGCCCATGTGAGTTGATTTACAACTGTTTATGTGCATATGTATTGAGTCATGTTAGACTTAATGTGTGCTAACATATGTTCTATATGGCTCAGGCAGGCATCATGTGTGAGTCTTGATATCCTCTAACATGTGTGCTGCACACCTCAGGCAGGTTGTCCATGTTCATGTCTGCATCATTATCATGAGTACAGATGTCACTATTCAATGCCGGCATTCAGAGGGGATGCCTGTGAGCATAATTGGGTGGGTGTGCACAATCCAAATTATTACAGGTTGGGATGGCGACCTCCTAGACTTGTGGGCAATCTATTCCTTGATATGTGAAGAATGCAAATGTTTATGGTATTTGACTCATGCTTTCTTTTCTCTTTCTCTCTCTCTCTCTCTCTCTCTTATGACTTGTTTAACACATGGTGAAATTGAAAGAATATGCCTATGGATCATTACATTTGTGGTGAGATACACTTTTATGGAAAGTCATGTGCATTGTCTCAGAAAGTGAAACCTATACAAACTTAACCAAGTAGTGCCACGTGGATTCCCTGTTGGAAATCTTGCTTTTTGTGAGATAGGTTCTATATGCATATGCATATGCATGCAGCCATATATACAATAAATGGTGTGTATTTGTGTGGCATTATTATGAGTAAAAATATGGGTGGGCATATGATGAGTCACTGCATGATGAGGCATGCAGTGATGTCAGGATGTCTGCTAGTGGGAAGCGGGTAGCAAGGGGGATGACATGGATTTGCAGAAGCTAATGCGAGAGGACCACATAGCAACCTCACCTCTCCCTCAATTGGGGGATGCCCAAAAGTGCCCACTAATTTTATTGATTGACCCACGTCATCCCCTCTCTCCACGTCCTCAAGAGTGATTGGAACCCCCTCACCCTCTTTCGCAACCCAGCCTCCTCTCTCTCTCTATCTTTATCTTGATCGACCACATTCTCTACCGCTCTCCTCTCCAATTTAACACCTGACCTGTCCGTGCCTGACTTGAGAGAATATTCCATCTCTCTCTCTCTCTATATATAGCATCATCTGCAGTTCGTTGTTGGAAAGATGAATGGGTTCTGTTCGCTTGCTCAGGACAGACACTAAGATAAACCGGTTTGTAGTTGTAGACTTGCAGCATAGGATGCCCCACTTCAAGCCATCTGAACTGTTGGCTTTGATTGATGAGCCCACCATCTGTCAGCTCTCTAGTGCCTCGCATTATGCATGGCGTGTGCAGGGGAGCAAACTGTGTACATTTGAACTAACCCTAGACACTGGTTTTGCAGTCAAGAAGCTTCATTTTTGGTACACATCATGCTCCAACAAATGCAAGTAGTACATATGTCGACTTTTTAAGATGTCAATTGAGGGCGCATGTTACTGCTTGATTGAATGGTTGAGGTTCATATACGTTTGATTTTTTAAATGGATGGTCGACAATGAGGAAGGTACGATTTCCCTCCAGATGGTATGGGGCTTTTTTTAATCTTGCTCTCTCTCTCCCAGCTTGGTTAGGAAAGCTGGAGATTCGAGCCCAATCATTTATATGATATCTGATTAATACTTATGATTCTAGCTTCCTGTTTGCCCGGATCCACACTGTTTGTTGGCCTTTATTGAATGAGAAGAGTATTCTCTTGATTGAAAATTCTGCTATTAAAGAAAAAGGTCAGTTCCTGCCAATGGGGCCCCAAATTAGTTAATTGGGGTTGGGCTTTTCACCAATAGTGTGGATTTCCCACAATCTTTTATTAGTAACCTAATGAAGTTTGTCATGGTGCATTATAGAGCATTGTCATCAAGTGATAGATGTGCAATCAATGGCCTTTAAGATTCATTAATATTTCCATCGTTCGTGATAAATTAGCTTGTATATATGTTAATTGAGAGAGAGAGTCCATTATTGTGAAGTAGATAAATATAAAAAAAATATCAATCCGTTGTTGTCTAGTCCGGTTAGGATATCTAGCTTTCATCCAAACGACCCGAGTTCAAATCCCCGCAACGGAAAACGGTTGAGAATTGGTTGGGACCTTGGTATGAGCCTTATGTTGAAGTCTCGGATTCTATTCTCATCCCAAGAATGGCAGGTGGCGATGGTTCCTTTATTTACTGGTAAACGTTATTCAAAGGCGTTGCAGAGCTCCATGGGCACTCCACATGGTAGCAGTTAATTGCCGACACAAACTTTCCGATAGTAAGTGGATCATTCATCTCATTTATCGCGAAGCTAATAAGGTAGCAGAGACACTTGCCAAGAAAGGAATATTTCTTTTGACGCTACAGTTTGGCGTTCTAGATCGTCGGATTTTATTTATGCCGTTATTCCATGATTCGGCACAATTGACCTACAATAGGGTTGTTAAAATATGATATATATTTTCTCCATCTTTATTTAATAAAAAAGACGGGTAGGGGCCTCCTCCCCCCACCCCTTACAAATTACCCAAAAATAAGATAAATATAAAATATGGAATCAGAGAGAATGAAATACGCGATCCTATAACTAGCTGGGGCAATCGCGAGATGGAACAGGATAGCTAATTGGTTGACGAAGTCATGCTGCAAATGCGCAACTGGGCGATCAGAGTGGTGGGTGGGTTTCAAGATTTGTCAGTTCTGATTTTGATGTATTATTACCACGGAAATCTCGTGAGTTTTTTAGTGTCCCAAAGATGCCGTGTAAAGAGCAGGAGAGGGAGAAGGAAAGCATGTAATTGGGTGGTTTCCATAGCTGCAGGCAAAGGTCGCAGGTCTCCGTTTCCCACTTCCACATTTGTTATTAATTTAATCGTACCACGCTAGAGGCCCGCGAGTAAGTAAAGGTTATGTCTAGCTATATTTTTTTCCTCTACCGTTGATTGATTTGATTTTCAATTTAGTGTAGGTGGGGGTGAGTGTTTTGTCAATACCGACCACTTAGGTTTAGTTTTTAATAAGGTGGGAAAATTTTCCTTCATTATCTTGTTCAATGTTTGATTTGTTTTTTGGATGATAGTGGAGTTTAAATTTAATTAAAGCAATATTGGGTTTGAATAGTCTCTAAAATCTCTGTTCCCCTAACTTTTTTTTCTTTGTTTGTTGGTTGGGTGGTTTATATATAGGAAAATTGTTTCATGCGGGTTGGATCGCATTTTTACATATGCAGTTCAAAAAGTGTAAAGCATTTATCTTAAAAATAGATGCAAGTCGGTGTTTCATCTAAAAACAATGGAAACTAATGGTCTAAATATTTTCTTACTAGAATTAATATTTTTAGCTTTTAAAATTTATTTATTTTTTCATATTCGTGTTAAAGATTACATGTCCTTAAAAATTAAGTATTAAAATCCATGTATGTCAACATCCCCAATGAGAGGACTTGGAGCGGCTCTAGGATCGTGGGGAAGAGAGAATGCTAAGTTTGAGGCGAAGTAGAGAGAAACAGTGATGCAGGTGGTACAATGGGCGGAGTTTCGAGAAAAGGATTAATAGAAGAGAGAGAGAGAGAAATGTAAAAGGTGGTGATTGGAAAGGGTTGGATTGGGGGAGCAGGCAGCCACCCTCGGAAATGCTCTCTCACTCTGACAAGGAGATGAGGCGGGTTGTTAGTTAATTAGGTGTGTGTGGGGGGGAACATCATCAGGTTCGTCACACTCCATGGCTTTCTTGTGATTGTGAGGAGCCCAAACTCCCATCTCCCTCCCTCTTTCTCCCATCTTTGATTATTATATTGTCATCGTTTCTTTACCATCTCTCTCTTTTGTAAATTAAATATTTGATTGTTTAAGATTGGGACCGGCCGTAAAGCCGTGATTGAGGATGGTGACTTTTTAGTCACCCTCCCCAAGAGTTTGGTACATGATTTTTGGGGGATTAATTTAATACTTCCTCAAAAGCCACGACCCGAACGACGCAGCAAACGCAATAAAGTCGCGAGTAACACAAATATTATTAACAAGGGCAGTTTCTATTGTTAACTCCTTAGGCCATACGTGGTGACGTGGGTATTATCTTGCTTGATTTAAATTAAAGAGGATAACATTAAGAAGCCCAATAATGATGTAGCCCAAAAGCTTAGGATAAGCCCAATAATGATGTAGCCCAAAAGCTTAGGATAAAGAAGGGGGGGGGGGGAGAGAGAGTTATGGAGGGGTATATGATGGAAGTGAGTGCGAGTGATGGGGAGTGGAGGAGAAAGGGGAAGGGGTGATATTTAGTACAATTGGTCGGCTGTCGGCTACTTTGAATGGATGGATGACCCGTCCTCTCACTACTGTTATTATGCAACTACAACATCAACCATAATAAATAATAAATAATAAAATAATAATAATATTGATATTGATGGGTAATTAATAGTAAAAAGTGCAATAGTAAAAGGTCTTTTAAAGCAAACAGACTATACGTGATGAAACGAGGGAGAGGGGGCGATCAATTTACTCCAGAATATGAGGGGAGAGAGAGAGAGAGAGAGGATATTGAATTATTGGGGGTTTTAGGAGAGATGTGATTGGACAAAGCAGCAGAAGGGATAGATGATGGGGAGGGGGATAGTAACCTACCTAGTACGCAAGTGGGCGACCTCGGTCGGTCTCACTCCCCACTCTCCTCCACCACCTTTCTCCTTGCCCGCCCCTCCCTTTCCACCCTCCCCACTGGGGAGGGGCGAGGCGAGGCGAGGCCATTTGATTTAGAGTACAAAAAATAATTACTGAAATAATGAGTCAATTTTGGGGTTAAAATTACACTTCAGGGAGGTTGCTTGCTTGTTTCAAAATTGTCCTTCAATTTGATGTATTTTAATTTTAGATTTTTTTTTTTTAGTTTTTTTTATAGTAGGATTGTGCCCTAATGTTTTGGGTCAATTCTCGTTGGTGACCGTATTAGTTCATTTATTTGTTAAAAAAATAAGGAACCTCACACTGCCTTCTGGACGGGGCACTTCCCCTCACACTAGAATACTGCCCTACTAACAAAAAAAAATCAAAGCAAATAAATTAAAAAGCGAATTGAGGAGATCGAGGGGTAATTTGAAAAAAAATAAAAAAAAATATGGATTAACCGAGCATAATTTTCACCCAAAATTAACCCATTTTGTGTTTTTGTAAATTACTCTTTGATTTATGCGGTTCAGGTCCCCGACAAAAAATAGAACAAAAATAAAAAAAGAAAGCGACGTGCCCCCACTCAACTCTCCTATCTTAATATCTCCTCCAATTCCTCTCCAAATCCGGTTTCTATGAAAACCTCCACGGCCACATAAAATCCTCTCTCTAACACCAATGTGAAATCCCCCCACCCAATTTATATTTCTATCGATCCACTCTCAGACAGGATTATTCATGGAAAAGTCCATCGGATTTACCAATTGGGTTGTAACTTGCAACAACACTTGGCTTTCTCTCTCTCCTCTTTTTTCCTGATCTCCTTTTGCATTATCAGTTGACTCCCTTTAATGAACTTCCTGTTCAATGCAAGTATCGTACGTGTATAAAAAGAGCATTTCCGTCTCCAGAAAAAAAAAGCCAAAAATTACAAAACTTGCAAACAGAAAGATGATATCTTTATATTCGTAATTTCATATACATATATATATTTATTTACATATGCATATGTACCGAATTATTGAAGAAAACAGAGTAAGTAAAGAATAACAGGAATCAGCTGAGCTCCGGTCTACTACACAGAGTGTAAAGCTACGAACTGATTCCCCCAAACAAACAAGACTCGACATCATCTTCTCCTCCTAGCACAAGAAGAGAGAAGAAAAAAGGGTGGAGCGCTGCGGCGGGACGAGAAAAAAAACACACCCCTACCTCCTCTTATGTACCCATCTAACAAATTAAAAAAAAAACTAAAAATAAGGAAAAAAAAAAAAAAAGGGAAGGGAAAGGAGACCCCGGGGACGTATGTCCAAGGCATCCCTCTGGCAAAGATCTCCACAACCCTCACTCACTCTCTCCACATGGTTGGGCGTGCACTAGGCCTGCGCCTGCAAATCTTTGGAGGAGATGAAGGTGCCATGGAATCCATAGGGCACCCTGGAAGGAAGCTTGATGGCAGCCTCCACCTTCATCTCCTTTGCCTCTATTATCAGCAGCTCCGACTGCGCTGTTGCTTCGTTGTGAACGAACGTCAGCACATAGCCATCGTCCTCCTCTTCCCCACCTCCATTGCCACTGGGGACAAAGAATGGCTCGCCTCCGTAGCACCCCTCGCCATGGACCAACTTCTTGACCTCTCCTGTGCCGAGGTCCACCTTGGCCACCCCTGAAACTTTTGGCCAAGGCTCGAGCACCGCGAGGTACGCGTACCTGGACTTTCGGCCTAGCTTTTTCCTACTCACCATCCCTGCCTCCAGGTTGAGCCCTGGTGCTATCTCACGCCCGCTCGATTTCCCGGTACCGAGGTCAAGCCTGATCTCCGAGAGGATCGTTCGGAAGGGTACAGATGTGTCGTTGAAGACGGCGTCGGGAGGGGTCATGCAGGAGCCGATCACCACCACCTCATTGGTCTCGACCTCCTCCCAAGCATTCCACAGGTGGAAGCAGAAGCAGCCAGGCGGGGCCTCAACCCAGCGGATTGGGCTCGCATCGGTGGCATACCGTGGGAGGACACCGAAGCGTGGGGTCTTGGTCGAATCGTAGACGAGGGGGGAACCGCCGCGCAGCATCTGGTGGAGCTGGAAGACAACCTGCTGGTCGGGAACAACGACGAAGCGAGGGGTGATGGCAAAGTCGTGGATCATTGTGGGCTGCTCCAGTGGGATGGCCACATCAGCGGACTTCGTTCCGTCGGGCTTGAAGCTGAAGTACTTGAGGTAGGGCTGCTTCACCACGTCATAGCTCAAGGTGAAGAGCTCTCCGGTCTCTGGGTCGACCTTAGGGTGTGCGATCATAGCGGACTGGAGCTGGCCATTGAAGCTGTAGCGGCCCACAGTCTGGAGGTCACCCGCTTCGGTGATGCGGACTTGGTAGGGTAGGTCGTCCTCGGACATGGCCAGGAGGCGATCGTTGAAGTAGACGAGGCCTGCGTTGGCGACGCCCATGCCATGGCTGGGGTCGACCAGGCCACAGAGGCCCCGCGCGGAGAAGAGGAGGAGGCGGGCGATGCCGGAGTGGCCGTGAAGCTCTCCGATGGCCTTGGGGAAGATGGGGCGGCCGAGTACCTCCTCCTGCACGAGACGGCTGGTTCGGGTGTATCGGCACGAGTAGCTGGCGAGACCGTGGCGGATGCGGACGGCATGGATCATTCCATCCCCATCAAAGAAGTGGTGGCCAGCAATGGGCTCGAACAGGGGGTTGGCACCGTTCCGAACATAGACACCCTCAACGCACTTGGGTATGCGGCCTCTGACGGGGAGCTCGTGCTGCACTGGATGCTCTGCTACAGGGGCAAAGTTGCCGGCAATCTGGACAGCAGGGTCTGCAGTCTTGGGGAGAGGATGGCGCTTCTCAAGGCCCTGTACCACTGCCTTCTCGGCAGCATCGAGGGCAGAGGCAGCCACTCTCTGAAAGAGGTTCCAATTTGGAGCTGTGTTTTCCTTGTGGGGTAGCGGAGAGGGAGGAGGAGGGGGTGGGTCATTGCTATTGCTGCTGCTGCTGCTGGGTGCTGGTCGGGAAGAAGAAGATGGAAGGTCGATGAGGGCCGAATGCAGGGCGGAAGGTGGCGTGGCTAAGCTGCAGCGCAGAGCAGCGTTGCTAGTGGTGGGCCTTACATCGAGAGGAAGAGAGAGGTGGTGTTGGTGTAGGCGGAATGGGTTGGTATTGGCGTTGGACGGGGAAAAGATGACCTTCGCCGAAAGGCTCCCCATGAGACTGGTAAAGCAGGTTGTGGGGGGTGGAGTGGAGTGGAGTGGAGTGAGTTCGAGGTTTTTAGAGGAGTGTTACAAGTTGAAGGGGAGGGGAGGGGAGGGGAGGGAGGGAATGAATTTGGCGGTTATTCACAGTTTAGTTTAGTTTAGCGTAGCTTAGCTTAGTGGTGAAGAGGTGTAGGTTGTGGGGTGGGGTTATTTATAGGGGTAGGGGTGGAATGGTAAAAGGAATAGCAGCGAGGTGAAAGGTAGGTCCCGCTTGAGTCGGATGGCGAGAGAAGCCCACGTGGTGGATTTGTAGGAAGGGGGCGGGGCGCACTTCCACTTCTCCTCCTTCACTCATTTTCCCATTTTCCCGTTCCCCCCCCTCTCTCTCTCTTTATTATTATTATTATTATTTTTATTTTCTTGCTGGTCCTGAGGTGAGGTGAGGTGAGGTGAGGTGAGGTGAGGTGAGGGGGCCGCCAGGACCAGGCAAGAGGGCGACACGACCCCCGCTTCAATTCTCAATCCGCACCAATTCATCTCGCGACACGTGTGGCCCCCACCACTTCCTCCGTGTGAACCCCATCTCTTCCAAATTTTTCACCTTCACCCCAAACAGAGAGCTGTCTCATACCCTATGCACACAACCATTCTTTGCATCCAACCAAAAACTAAAATAATTAAACACTCAATTTTTCAAATTTTCAGGTCAAAATAATATATATAGAATAATAAAAAGGATTAAATTTATCCAAATATCCTTTGATTTAATTTAAAAAACATGACAAAAACACAATGATCATGATTTGTAATAGTTCAGATATTTTAACAAATTTTCTAATCATATATTGGTCTAAGAAGAAAGCTGACGCATCCAATATAATATGTATGAGTTAGTTAATGTTCAAAATATATAGGAAAAATTTTATATAGAGCCGACGTTCTAAACAATCAAATTAAAGCTTACTTCAAAAATTGCACTAGAAGAGGTTGTTTCGATGCTCAAATTGATTATCTCAACATCAACATGCATGGACATGAGAAAAAAATGGATTTCAATAGTTTATTTTGTAGCGCAGTTTTAGGCCGTCAATTTTCAAAATTTTCAATTTTTCATAGGTCTATCGATCTACATTATTTTTGAAGCTTCAAACTTTATAAATAAAGATGAAAATACATTTTAAGGCTATCACAAATATTTTCAATAATAAAACAATATTTGTCGATGCTATTTGAAGGAAGGCTCTAATTTGATT
>NW_006497375.1:2841044-2869587 GCF_000471905.2 Amborella trichopoda
AGTAAAGTAAAGTAAGTAATTAAGTTAATTAGTTTATTACTTAGTTACGTTTAGTTAGTTAGTAGTTACGTTACGTTAGTTAGTTAGTAGAGAGAGAGAGAGAGAGAGAGAGAGAGAGAGAGAGAGGAAGTTTCCAATAATTGGCTTGTACGTTTTTGTTTTTTCATTAACGTGGACTATTTTATTTGCGTGCCTTGTAGTAAGGGGAAGTGATGGTTTGGCTTTTAACGTGGAAAACCCCACCTCCGTTATTAGAAATTAATTGGCAAAAGTTGGTCGGTCGATTCTAAATCAACGGCTACTAGCATGCCACACTCCCTTCGGGTAGATTTGAACCGTCGATACAGTATCTAATATACATCATCAAGTTGTGTCGAACATAAACGGCTTGGGATCTTTTTGAATGGCTTCATTCAACTCACTCTTTGAACACATGCACATGTACAAAACAAGTCTAAGTCTTCCTTTGCTAAGGGCAATTTTTTCGTGGCTCCCATTGCATGTTTGTGGGCTGCTTTAGGCTTTTGGTCCCTGTCCATTTCTTTTGTAAGATGTATAATTTAATTACACAACAAAAATTTGGTGTATGTTGTCGGTTGGATAGAGAGAGACAGATGATAATGATGTTGTACTCTTTCTTCTGTATTATTTGTTCTTCCCTAGTATTGTTCTTCATTTATGGATGATAACTTCATGTACTCACATCAACGCGTACCTCCTCTCCGTTCGAGCTTTGCGAGACCTGCCTAACCAACTGAAGGACATTTTTTCACAAACATTGACTGGTGAGGCCTTGAACTGGCATCGGAGAATAATGTCCGCTTGACCACATATCACTCCAAACGACATGTTCAACCTATTCGTCTCTCACTACTGCGGGTCGACACCAAGACCTCTCTCCCTGAACGAACTCAATGCAATAAAACAAAACCCAGGAGAATCCTTTGAGGATTTCATCGGTCGATTCCACGAGGCGGCAATGTGGGTCATAGAATGTCCACTTACAGACCTAGCCAAGATCTCCATAATCTTAGAGAATGCTGCTCTCGAGTACATGAACTTCTTCAGCAAAGCTCTTATCCTCCACTCTTTCGACTCCATGATCGAGCGAGTGGCACGACATGAAAGGGCCAGAGGGACACACCTCAGCACCAAGCCCAACAACAAGCCGATAACATCTCCCCAAAATAAGAACAAAAACAAGGGGAATCCTTCCGGTCAAGTTAATGAGATCATTATTAATGGATTGGCCCAAGGTTCAGCTGCTCAATGCAACAATCAGAATCAAAACCGAAGGGGTCAGCCTAGAGATAACGCTTAAAATAATAACCATACGAGAGGATAATTTCACCCCTCTCAAAGGCCCATTAGAAAAAGTGTTGGAATTACTCTTGGCTAAGAATATGGTTTGTCTCCCACCGTCATCTGAACCGTCATTTCAAGTCACGGATAAGAGCAGATGGTGCAAATGGCATCAAAATCATGCTCATGATATTCAAAACTGCATATATTTGAAATGAGCGATTCAAGGGTTAATCAATAAGGGGGGACATCACTGTTGCACCTAGAAATCAACCTGTCGAAGAGCCTAATCAAAAGATGGGTATCTTCATAAATCATCTCCTTAAAAATATGATCACAACGACCGAAAAGCCGAGAGCTCAAGATAACTCGAAAGAAAACGTTGTTATTCACATGATTGAGAGTGGGGATGAAGAAGATGATCCCAGTTAGTTCATATTGGCTTGTGATCATCACTTTCAAGAACCCGAAGAAGATCTTTTGAGCCTCCCAAGAGGAAGCCCTTCATCTCCAAACCTCGATAACCTTTCCAAATGGGACCGATGTGACGAAGATGACACACTAGAGATTGATACGGTCATGACCAATGAAAATACGTCATCTTCAAAACAAGGGGCCAACACCCCAAAGTCTCCCATTACTCTTGCTAGCGTTGACCCTATCGAGCTTCAGGTTGGCGAGGTCGACTCCTTAACCCGAAGAGGCCGAGTGTTCAAACCCATTCAATTGATGGCCGATACTCTCGATGAAAGAATGAGAAATACCTCAAAAACCAAACAACCAGCGAGAGTCGTAGATCACGAGCCGAACAAGGAAATTCAAAGATCTGCAACCACCTACGATCTACCAGCTCATCTCGGGAAGATCCAGGCTCAAATATTCATCTTGGAGCTACTCGCCAATTTACCAGCACATAGAGCCCAAATCGAGAAGATCCTCGCCAAGACACATATCCCGAGCAACACACAGTCGGGTGAGTTTTGATGAATGATCAACCATCTGATGGCACCAACACTAATTGTGTTCATAGACGATGACATCCCAACCAGCTTCAACCGATTTCACTTCCAACCTCTGCACATCACCGTCTTCATGCAAGGATATGAAATACAAAGAGTGCTTGTTGATAATGGGGCATCCTTAAATATATGCCCTATGAAAACAGTGAAGCAGATAGGCAAAAGCCCAGATGACTTCGAGCAGTGTCATCTAACTATCGTTGCATACGATGGAACCAAAAGACAAGTTGAAGGCATACTGCCTCTCACACTCAAGATTGGCCCTACCTTCAAAAGTGATAAAGTTTTATGTCTTGGACATAAAACCTTCTTTCAACATGCTGTTAGAAAGATCGTGGCTGCATGAAAACCTCGTGGTTGCCTCTACACTCCATCAATGCCTCAAATTTCCAACTAAAAATTGTGTCACTAAGGTATGTGTTGAACCCCTTGCTTTTATCAATTCTAGCTTGAGCTTGGAGAAATCCCGCTCGCTTCCTTTGAGCAAGCCGATTGTGCCACCTTACGCTTAGAGGCCGGTGACCCTGTTCTTCAAATTATGTAAACTTCTGCATCGATGGATGACATTATCCAATGTTATCATCGATACGGTTTCGGGTCCCTCGAAGCTTGGCACATGCTCTTCTCCCAAGCCTTCCAACCAAGCCAAGGCTTGGGTAGTCAAGGGCAAGGCGTAACAGAGGCAATTTCTGAATCATTCGAAGCCAAAACTGAAAACGGAGATCGAAGAGGTCTCCGTTGTTCTCTCACCTTATGGCAAAGTCGAATGAAGCCTTCAAGCTATCCGGCCTTTGTATCTGGAGGCATTCAAAGCCTCGATCCTCTCAATGGCCGTCCTTCAAAACGGCATAAGGTAATTATTGAATCCCCAACGGGAAATAACTCTTCTTCCACATCTCAGCACATATAAGGACTGTGAATTGAAGATCTTTTTGCTGACCTGGATTTGAAGGTATGCACAATCGACTCTAACACAGCCAAGCGTGCTCATCCACCGATTCAAACCCAGGAACAGAATTGGTCGATCGCTCCCCTATCTCGAGAATCGCTGGAAGCATACCAACGAGACCTTCAAGTCCCGGTGCCAAAAAACGGATAAGCGCAGGGTGGTCATCTAACCACCTTACGCATCCAATCCTCAACATTTCTCTCGCGAGTTCCATAAGGGACACCTCTTGTGTTATTTCAAAAACCGTTGAAAAATCGAAACATGATAAAATTGATAATAATGAAAAAGAGTTTTAAAAAACGGCGAACACTCAAGATAGCCCGATAACGGTGCACAATACCCAAGATGACGAAATGGATGACCAAGATGAAGATCAAGAGAGCCAAGAGTCTGAAGAAATTCCTAAACCTAAGGAACTCACTTCCCATGTTGAGCAATTCAAGAAGAGGTTCAATGGTGACCCAACCGCTATCATCGAAGAGATGATCGACATAAACCTAGGAACTGAGCAGGACCCAAGGTTAACCAAGATTGGAACCTCCCTATCTCCTAAGGAGCGGGAAAATATGATTTCCTTTATCAAAGAATATCACGATGTCTGTGCTTAGTCATACGATATGTCAGGGCTAGATCCCACATTAGTGCAACCTCACTTCATATTCAAGAAGGGGTCAAGCCTGTAAGGCAAAAACTGCGATGTCAGAAGACCCACCTTAAACTCAAATATAAAAATGAAATCGACAAGCTTTTCAAAGCGAAGTTCATTATCCCGTCGATTACTCAGAATGGTTGACGAACATAGTGGTCATACTCAAGAAAGACGGGAGGATCCGAGTGTGTGGTGACTACAGAAACCTCAATAAGGCATGCTCAAAGGACAATTTTCCATTACCAAACATAGATGCCTTAGTCGACAACACTGCGGTGCACGAGATGTTGTCATCCATGGATGGCTTCTCAGGTTATAACTAGATCTTCATGGCAGAAGAAGACCAGACCAAGACTTCGTTCATTACGCAATGGGGAACTTACTGCTACAAAGTCATGCCCTTCGGCCTAAAAAATGCAGGGGCAACTTATCAGCGGGTAATGACTAACATCTTCCACGACTTAATGCACACATCATGGAAGACTATGTCGGCGACATTCTAGTCAAGTGGAAGATCAGGACTGATCATCTCACCAACTTGAGAACCATTTTCGAAAGATTCTAGAAACATCAACTCAAACTCAATCCACAAAAATGTGCCTTTGGGGTTGAATCCAACAAATTACTAGGCTTTATAATAAGCCAAAGAGGCATTGAGGTGTACTCGTCCCTCTCCCCTGAACATCAGAGAAATTCGTGAGCTGCAAGGTCGCATACAAGCTATTAGGCGTTTCATCTAATAACTAGCAGACAAGTTTGTGCCATTTAATAGACTACTTAAGAAAGATACCCCATTCATATGGGATAATGAGTGCCAAGAAGCGTTTGATCAAATCAAGGAGTACCTCACCAAACCTCCCATCATTAGTCCTCCTAGTCCAGACAAACGCTTTTTCCTATACATGTCAATGAGAGATAAGACCATGGGGGCAATGTTAGAACAATACGTTGACCTTGGAAAAGAACAAACGACATATTACATCAATAAGACAATGGTGGACTATAAGACAAGATACACAAATGTGGAGAAGCATTGCTTGATGCTTGTGTGGGCCATGCAGAAGTTAGGACACGATGTCTTATCTCATTCAGTCAAGCTCATCTAAAAAATAGACCCACTCAAGTACCTATTGGAGAGACCAGTTCTGAACGGACATTTGACAAAGTAGAGAATGCTATTGAGCGAGTTCGAGATCGAATATGTTACTCAAAAATCAATCAAACGATAAGACATTGTAGACCACTTAGCTGAATACGTACTACCAGATAACACTCTCGTCAATACGGATCTCCCTGATGACAACCTCTTCACAATTGAGTAATCAATTTGGGAACTATACTTCGATGGTACAAGGAATGAATACGGGTCAGGTATAGGAGTCATACTATGCTCACTCGAGAAGATTTTAATGCCAGTAGCCATCAGATTGAATTTCCAATGTACCAATAACGTTGCTGAATATGAAGCCATGATAGCCGGGCTTGAGAATGCCATGGAAATGAAAATCCAACAAATATGAGTGATTGGTGACTCCTTACGTCATAAACCAAGTTCAAAGGATTTGGAAGGTGAAAGAAGAAAAACTCAAGCCCTATCAAGAAAAGGTAGAAAAGATGATCCTATATTTCAAGAAAATCACCTTCAAAGTGTAATAGGAAAAATAATTGGTTCGCTGACACCCTTGCGACCCTTGCTTCAACGGTTGATATTCCTTCAAAAATCACCACGATGCCATTCTATATCATGAACAAACATGATCCTTCCCCATGATGGGGAAATGTCGCTCGTGGCTTCAGATGTGCTAGTTAAGGCAAAACCATGGTTCCACGATGTTTTGTCCTCGCTGAAAGATGGGTTATACCCTAAAGGAGCCACCAAAAGGATAAAGAAGTCATTCGAAGGTTTTCTATGAGATTCTTAATAAGATGTGATCTCCTGTTCAAAAAAGTCTTTCGATGGCATCATTCTACAATATCTTGATTAGCTAGAAATCGACCAAGTACTGACAGAGTTACACAATGAAGGAGGTCATTCTGATGCAGCCGATTTAGCTCAAAAAATCAAGAGCCAAGGCTATTACTAGACCACCATGGTTGAAGATTGTTGGAAGTTCGTAAAGAGGCGTCCCAAATGTTAGCTTTATGGAGACCTCATCCATGTACCGTTCGTACCACTCAACTCAACACCTCCTGTATGGCTTTTTGTCATGTGGGGTCTTGATATCATCAGAATGATATAACCGAAAGCCTCAAACGACCACCGTTTTATATTAACGGCTACATGGTACTTCACCAAAAGGGTTGAGGCTGCATCACTTGTCAAAATTGACGGACAACATGTTGCTTGTTTCATAAAGAACAATATTGTATTCAGGTTCAATGTTCCTGAGTCAATCATTACTAACAATGGATCCAATCTCAAAAATAAAAATGTCTCTAAGGTGTACAAAAAATTTGAGATAACGTAGAAATTCTCCACACCTTACTACCCTCCAGGAAATGGACAAGCAGATCCTACAAACAAAGGACTTCTCAGAATTATAGACAGAATAATAGAAGGTGGTAAAGATTGGGATGAAAAGCTAAATGACACACTATGGGCCTACCTGACAACTGAGAAGACTCCTACTGGCATGACCCCGTACTCATTGGTGTATGGTATAGAAGCAGTCTTCCCCCATTGAAGTTGAGATACCGTCTCTCCGAGTGCTTATTCATAAAGATTCAAATGAAGAACAAAAGATCGAAGCACGAATCACTGCCCTCGTTAATTTGGATGAAAGACGACTACAAGCAACATAAAATATTGTTGCTTACCAGTGTAGAATCGAGAGGGCATACCAAAGTAAAGTAGTTCCTTGACAATTCAGGGAAGGGGACATGGTACTCAAGAAAATCTTCCACACTTCTACAAACGCACACCCTTTAGGCAAGTTCAAATGTAATTGGGAGGGCTACTCGTGGTCACCCGAGTGCACATAGGCAATTCTTACAAGATCAAGAATCAAGAGGGGTGCGAGCTCAACGACCCCATCAATGCGATTTATCTCAGAAAATATTACCCGTAATGAGCTCAAAAGAGTGGTGAAAACCTGAAAAGGTATCAACAAAAAAAAAAAAAAAATGGACGTGGTGGAAAACTGAAGGGCATCACGGGGTAAAAAAAAAAAAAGAAAACTTCAAGAATGAGCTTCTGATTCAAAAACACTCAAGTACAAACAAGTACTTGCAAGTTCCAATAATACGATACAAGCAGACCCTGAGGACGAAGGCTCCTCCTAAACCCTGCAGGTTCCCAATGAAACCAACTCAGAAAGATGCAGGAGCAAAAAAAGAAAAAAAAGGAAAAAAAAACTCCAAGAATGAGCTTCTGATTAAAAAACACTCAAGTACAAACAAGTACTTGCAAGGTCCAATAATATGGCATAAGCAGACCTTGAGGACGAAGACTCATCGTAAACCCTACAGGTTCCTAACATAACCAACTCAGAAAGATGCAGGAGCGTGATATGAATGGAAAACCGAAGTGACTTCGACGAATATTGGAAGAACATCGAGACCTCTCCAAGATAGAAGCTCAGCAAGAATCCAAATAACTCTTCATGGACTCGCAAAGCACATGATGAAAGCTCCAAAGGTAAAAGACAACTTCAAGACTTTTGAGTTTTCACGATCCCACAAGGAAATCGTTTCACCATCTTTGGGTAAAATATAATAAAGAAAATGACCATCAAAGGGGCCATAGGTGGCAAAATTGTAAGGCCCGTCCCTTTTAAAAGCGTTTTTTCAATCTGATTGTTAAAACCCTCAATTTCCAAAACCCTTTTAGAAAGGACTTCATCCATCACTACAAGAGGTCAACTGTTAGTCGATCTAACCTCGTTCTCGAAGCCAACTTCTTACGCCTATTATGAAGGCTTGAAACTAGCGAGGCACTCCATGGTTATATGAGTATAACTATCAATTACCACATATCAGAGATGCATGAACCTCGCCAATGACGATATTGGCTAGTTTGGGAGCAATTTTTCTCTCGACTGGATCCCCTAAGGCGAAATGAGGCAAGCTCATTTCCGTGTGTCTGTACGATGTCCCAAAGTCCAATTCGAAAAATGTCAAACTCGTGCGATGTAAAATAGCCAAGACAGGATAACGTCAAAGTTGTGCGATGTAACAGAGCCAAGGCAGATATCATCTACCCCCGTATGAGATGAAAGGTTGGGTGTATTCAGGGCACAACCACCCTGTTTCAGTGGAAAGACGTCAAACTCGTGCGACGTAAAAGAGCAGAGGCAGGTACCGTCTATCCCTGCATGACGTGAAAGGTCGGGTGTATTAAGGGCACTATCACCCTGTTTATTGGAAGACATCAAACTCGTGTGAGGTAAAATAGTCGAGACAAGTACCGTCTATTCCGATATGATATGAAAGGTTGAGTGTATCCAGGGCACAACAATCTTGTTTTAATGAAAAAACGTCAAACTCGTGCGACGTAAAAGAGTCGAGTCAGATACTGCCTATCCCCGTATGACGTGAAAGGTCGGGTGTATTCAGGGCACAACCACCATGTTCGATGAAAAAATGTCAAACTCATGCGACATAAAAGAGCTGAGGTAGGTACCGTCTATGTCTGTATGACGTGAAAAGTCGGGTGTATCCCCGGGCACAACCACCATGTTCGATGGAAAAACGTCAAACTCGTGCGACGTAAAAGAGCCGAGGTAGGTAACCACTAACCCCTTATGAAGCAAAAAGGTCGAGTGTATCCAGGATACAACCACTCTGTTTGATGGATTCCGTCATCCCTGTATTGACGTAAAAGGGTCGGGTATATGGTCCATTGTTGTATGACGCTAAACTGCTTAGAGGGCTCTATGGTTGCAGGAGTTAAAACTGCTAACCAATCTTGTTTTTCGAAATATCTTTCTCTTTTCAAAATTTTCATGATATGTCTTGTGTTTTCCAAAAACATTAATATCTTTATTAAAATCGTAACCTATCCTTGCTCCGGGTTATATTTCAAATCTCCCCCTACTTTCAAAAATTATAAAAAAGTCTTAAAAAAACGAAGGCACATGGGCACTTGTATATGATGATTATCGCGTTGCCGCGATTGCAGCATTGCTGCCTCGTCTCTCACTTCGGATTCGGCCAGTCGTTCTATAAACAGTCTTGGAGAACCCTAAGGAGATCAAAGAAAATGCCAAGGTTAAAAATTCAAACTACAAAACCCCTGAAGTTAAGTGGCATGGCTAGAAAATCCAACTCGAGTTTCAAGCTTGTGTAACTCACCGACATCTCACGTCGAAAAGAAGGAAAAATGCCCTAGATCAGTGAGCGTAATCACTTGGAGGGATAGTTGGTGTGCCCCCTGACCACATGACCTCAGGAAGAAATTTAAAATGTCTATTTATCTTTGACGTTCATCTGCCCATCGAAGGATAGGGAACACCAAAGTGTCTACTTCTTTGCCACTCACTTGTCCCTCGAAGGACAGGGAGTGCCAAAGAGGGGCAACTGTAGACACCCCATTCTAAATCTGGCAAATTATATGGTTTTTTGAACCCTTAGGATCACATTATCATAGTAGAACCAATTTAATTACTCCAAAACTACACAAATCGTATCCCAATTTGAAGTAGAGCCCAAGAGTTTTCAAACAGTCAAAGAAATCCTGAATCGGACCTACAGGTAAAAATAGTAAATGATAATTTAGTCCGTGTGAGACCCAACTGTCGGGCCGTGGGCCGGGTTGTAACGAGCCTGACAAGCCTAGATGAGGGCTGATAATGCAGTCATTGCATCTGATGATGCAGTAAACATGTTTTCTTTAATTAGACAAGGATAAAACTTTAATATAAATATAAAAATTTTCGAAAAAACTCCAAACAATTTAGGAAAAATTGCCTTGTAAATGCCCCCTCTCCTTAGCCCAAAAGGAGAGAGAAAAATAGATAAAAAAAACTTAGAAATTCCCGAAATTAGGAAAATTACCCAAAAATATAAAAAATAGGAAAAACCCTTAGAAAATTTCTAAAAAATTTAAAAAGAAATCTCAAAAAATTAGAGAAAATCTCAGAATTCATATTCAACCTCTGAATATCACAAAAGATTTAGAAAACTAAGGAAATTCTCTTCCAGACCTTGAGAAAGACCGACAGCCTTAGAAAAATCTCTACATTGAAAACCCTAGAGAAGATACAAACCCTAACCTCCTGAAGTCCTAAACCCCATGGTTGAAAAAAACTAGAATGAGGACATAAAAACTCTAGATCTAATCCCTTTACACCAGAGATTTGCTAGTCAACATCCGAATTAGAGAGGCAAATAGGATCGGTTTGGATACGGGTAAGCCCTCAAAGGCTGGGGAATCCCGGACCATCTGGCTCGGTTGGTATTATTTCTTCCTCTCTCTTTCTTCTTCTTTTTACTATTTTTCTTCTTTTATTTATTTTTGATCTGTTAACTTGTCTTAAAAATCGTATTTTAATGCTCTTGATCATGTTGGCTCTGCCACAAATTTGATAGTAGATCTACTCGTTTTTGGGCAAATATGGCATCAGATCTGAATTCGATTTGTCCTAGTTTCTCTACTACTTTATTTACATCTTTTTAATTAGTTTAAGGTGTTAAAATTCGAGAAATCTTCATAGAAAGATCTGTCATATTTTCATCGTAAGCATGATTATAGATTATCGTTAAATAATGGCCGTAATAAATGTGTTTATTAAATTTTCGTAATTTTTTGAATTCCTTAATTTTATATTTCCTAATGAAATTAAGAAATCTCTATATTTTAATCAAGAATTTTTATTGTTTAAAATTGATTTAAAGATTTATTTCTAATTTGATTGGTTGTGCTTGTGCATTACAGAAGCTAAGATTGATAGAAGCAACATGCTTACACTTTGAATTAGCAAATCCGATAGATCTCAAATAAAGTTAAATAAATATTCAGAAACCGCCCTAACATTTGTTGCCCTCTAATGCATGTTGCATGTATCCAATTTTTCAAGTATATATCTATCTATCTATATATCTATCTATTTATATATTAATCCAGAGGAGGTCCCCCTTTATTTTGTTGACAAGTGTCCTTTTCTTTTCCAAATTTGTCCTATTATGCCCCGTTTTGCCCTTCTACTTCATGTTTCTCTCTTCTCTCTCCTCCCCTTTACCCTCACTTCTCTAAAAATCTCTCTACCAAGAGATCCCCCTTTATTTTGTTTTAGTTGTGCCCTATTTTACCTTTCTACATGTATATCTTCTTGAAAATCTTTTGAGACCTCTATCTATGAGTTTCTCTTTCCTTATCTATCTAAATGAGTCCTTGTGAGGGAGAAATAACAAGACGGTGGTTTGACTATTAAAAGGAAAGAAGCTCCTTTTATAGAAACAAGTGGATGGAAAAAAAGATAAAACAACTCATGTGGTTCGAAAAAAGAGACCAAAAAAGCTATTTTCAATCTTCTTAAGGATAAGGCGCCTGGCCCTAGTGACTTCCCTATTGCGTTTTTTCCAAGAATTATGGGAGGTAGTCAAATGAGATATTCTCAATTAGATAAATGAGTTTTTACCAGGATGGTATAGTTTGCAGAGTGCCAAACTCCACTTTTATTTCTCTGATCCCAAAGAATCCATCTATTCAGTCTTTGCATGATGTCAAGCCCATCAGTTTGCTTTCTGTTTGTTATAAGATTCTGGCCAAATTGTTAGCAAACCTACTTCGTTTGTTGCTAAATGAGGTTGTTGAAGGGCCTCAAACCACTTTTGTTAAAGATAGATTTATTATGGATGGTATCCTTATCTCCCAAGAGATTATTCACTCGATGACGTCGCCGTCATCTAAAGGCATTGTTCTTAAGCTGGACTTCGAAAAAGCTTATGATCATGTAGAGTGGGATTTTCTGGATTCTATTATGAGCCTTATGGGCTTTGGAGCTCACTTGCGAAAATGGATAATAGGGTGTCTCTCATCAGCCCATTTCTCAGTTATTCTTAAAAATAAAGCACAAGGATTCTTCAAAGCATCTCGCAGGCTGCGCCAAGGTGACCTGCTATCTCATTTCCTTTTTACCTTGGCCCCTGAAGCATTCAGCAAAATGCTCCAAGAATCAGTGGATGACAATCTTATCCATGGTCTTAGAGCCTGGCCTGATGGGTTGGTCTTATGCCATCTTCAGTATGCAGATGACACTTTGATGTTGTTAGAGGGGCCCTTCAAAAATGTTCAGAACGTGTGGCTTTTTCTTAAGATTTTTGAGGTGGCCTTTGGGGCTGACATAAACATGAGCAAATCTCGCATTTTTGAAATCAACTGTAAAGTCACAGAAGTTCTTCAGTGGGATGCGTGGCTGAATTGTGAAGTCGACCAATTCCCTACCAAGTACTTGGGATTGCTGCTTCTTGATGGTCAGTCTCCAAGATCCATGTGGGATCCTCAGATCCAGAGGGCTCAACAAAAGCTGGATGGCTGGAAATCTAGATACCTTAGCTTTGACAGTCAGATGACCTTAGTCAAAGCTACATTTTCTAATCTTCCTATCTACTACCTGTCTTTGTTTCAGCCTCTGAGTGCAGCCATTTTTAAGATTGAACAAATTATGTGTAATTTATTGTGGAGCAGCACTCAGCAAAAAAGGAAGTTCCATCCTATCAATTGGAACTCAGTTTGCCTCCCTCGCGAGGAAGGTGGCTTGGGAATTCGCGGAATGGAGGCTCTTAATGAAGCTTTACTGATAAAGTGGTAGTGGCGCCTTGCAACTTATCAGGACCAGCTTTGGGCCCAGATCACTTTTGGAAAATATGTCGTGATCCCAATGGTTGCACCACCAGATGCTGCTCTAGATCCTTTGCTCTTTCTCCTATCTGGCAAGCCATCAGGTTTGTAACATTTTTGTGGCCTACTCTAAAAAGGCTTGCGGGAGATCGGATTTTGGCACGATGAGTGGCTTGTGGCATGGGGAATACCTGCTTAAACTTATGTATCATGGCGTCTAACCTAGATAGATCCAGAAACACGCGGTTGTGGCAAATTTCATTTCTCTTGATAAAGATAATGTTATTTGGAATGTGATGTTGAATAGGCGAAGGGTTGACTGAGGAGTGGAAGATAACTACACCTCTTTACTGGCATCCTTATGTAGCTTTTGCTTCTTACCAAGGAAACCTGATAAGATTATTTGGTCTTAGGAACCTCTTGGCTAATTTTTGGTATGGTCTCTCTACAAAAAAGCTCTTCAGAGACCGCTACATTTCGAGCCATTGTCATTTGGCAAAATTTTGGAAGTGTAAAATTCCTAGCAGGGTAAATTCTTCTTATGGCAGCTGGGTTTCAAGCAGCTGCTTACCGGAGACAGATTGAGATTATGTCTGACAAGTGTATGTTAATTTTGATGAAGAGACCATCGACCATCTTTTCTTGCAATGCCCTTTTGCAGATAGCTTTTGGGATTGGATGAGTTCAATTTCTTACTGGCAGCAGCCGGAAAATATTTCTGATCTCATACAACAGATTTGGACTACTCTCTTTTCCTCTCTGGGTATTGCTCTGTGGCATTTGGTGGTTGCTGCTTCTCTATGGAACCTTTGGAAAGAAAGGAATATTCAGACTTTTGAAGGACAATCTAGGGACTTCGTTTCTTGTATCGACTGTATCAAACACTCGTCCATCATGTGGCCTTTTGTGGTCTTCCTGGTACTTCCTTTCCCCAAGGACCTTCTATTCCCACAATTTGGAGAGATTATCTTCTTGAAAAAGCCTCGTACTTATCTCAATTGCTCATGGGTAAAGGTCCCTTTGGGTTGGTTTAAGTTAAACTTTGATGGGAGTGTCCAAGGCAATGTCTGTGTCTATGGTGGGCTTCTGCACGAAAGCTCGGGTTATACGTTATGGTCTTACCATAGCAAGATTACATTCCTGTGAATTCAATGAGGCAGAGTTATGGGTGCTTAAAATGGGAATAGATTGTTTATCCAAGAATCACTCTAAGGTGATTATTGAAAGAGACTATGCTAACGTCATTAAATGGTGCTCTCAGTCGAACATCATGTCGTGGCACCTAAGTGGAGTCATGGATTCCATCTTGGTGTCTTGAAGGTCTCACGAGAACACCTTTGCTCATGTTAAGAGAGGTTTCAACTGTGATGCTGATTGTCTTGTCAGAGCGGTGACCGCTTAGGTTCTGGATGCTCTTTGGGTTGTTATTTTTTCTTTTCTTTTGCTCTTTTCTTGTATTTTCATTATTGTAATGAAATAGATACCGTGTAAATTTCTCAAAAAATAAAAATAAATAAATAAAACAAGGAAGGGATATATATTCATACCTATTGCATTCAGTTAATTTTATATATGCACGATCCTTAAAATTTAAAGGAGGGAGATGCCCGTCTCCAAAACAGTGATCTCTCTCTCAACCTATAATTTGATATTATTTGTAATCTCCACCTTCTCTCCCCAACACACCATAAAACAATGACACATAGAAGAAGAGAAGCATCACCTCCAATCTACTTCTACTTCTCCATAATAATAATCTCGGTCTTATGTATTATATCTATGATAGGATACTTACATTCATATGGTTTTTATTGAATTTTTTATTGATGAAGAAAACGACTGATTTTATGTGCTTAATTGTGTGATATGTTAAATTGTTTAATCCCAGGGTCTCAAAATGCCTTACGTCATACCTACTTCTGTGAGTCTCTTTCGGAAAAGAAGAAAGGTCAGTACCTATTTTTTTTACAACTGAAGTTTGCAATTGCAATATTTTTCAGATATTATTTATCTTTGAATGAAGTTTAAGAACCTTCATATTAAAGGTAAGTTGTAGTGATTCTTTTCATTTATTTTTTTCATTATTTCTGTTTGTATTTTTTAGGTGTTTATATTGAAGTTAAGTCGTGGTGATTTTTTTTATTTATTTTTTGCATTACCTCCATATATTTTTAGGTGCTCTTCTTGATTTTTTATATATTTTCATATTTTCTAAGTATCATTCATTGTGTGATATGGTAAATTATTGTATCCCAAGCTCTCAAATGTCTTCTGTCGTACCTACTTCTATAAGTCTTTTTGGGAAAAAAAGAAAGGTTAGTACCTATTTTTTTACATCTAAATTTTGCAATTGTAATATTTTTCAGGTGTTATTTACATTTGAATGAAGGCTCACAGCCTTTATATTGAAGGTAAGTCATAGCGATTCTTTTTATATTTTTTTCATTATTTCTGTTTGTATTTTTAGGTGTTAATATTGAAAGTAAGTTGTAGTTTTTTTTTTTTGCATTACCTCTATATTTTTAGGTGTTCTTCCCCATTTTTTATATATGTTCATATTTTTGAAGTGTTATTCATGATGATTGTATATTATTTTTAAATTTTAATAAAATATTACCAAAGTATTTTAGTAATAAAATAATAAATACAATATAAATTTGCATATAATTGTCATTTGGAATTATTGTAATACCTTATTTCATTTATAGTAATGTTTATCATTCCTAATTATTACAATAAAATAAAATCATGAGATATATATATTCATACCTATTGCATGCCGTTAAGTTTATATGTGCAGGATCCTTAAAATTTAAAGGAGAGAGACACCTATCTCCAAAACGATGACCTCTCTCTCAACCTATAGTTTGATAGTATCTATATTATCTCCACCTTCTCTCCACATCACACCGTGAAGCAATGGCTCATAGAAGAAGGGAAGCACTACCTCCAATCCACTTCTAGTTCTTCACAATAATAATCTCAGCCGTATGTATTATATCTATGATAGGATACTTAAATTGACAATGTTTTTATTGAATTTTTTTATTGATGAAGAAAATAACTGATTTTGTGTACTTAATTTTGCGATACGGTAAATTGTTTGATCCTAGGGTCTCAAATGCGTTGCATCGTACCTACTTCTATAAGTCTCTTTGGGAAAAGAAGAAAGGTTAGTACTTATTTTTTTTACATCTAAATTTTATAATTGCAATATTTTTAGGTATTATTTACATTGAATGAAGGTGTTCTTCCCGATTTTTTATGTATGTTCATATTTTTTAAGTGTCATTCATGATAATTCTATTTTATTTTTAGCTTTTAATGAAATATTACTAATGTATTTTAGTAGTAAAATAATAAATATTATATAAATTTGCATATAATTGTCTTTTAAAATTATTGTAATGACTTATTTTGTTTATGTTAATGTTTATCATTCCTAATTATTACAATAAAATAAAATCATAATAGATTATCAAACTTAAAAATTAAGGTCTTTAATTATTTCAAAATTAAGCCTTAATGTTATGAATTATTAATATCTTATATAACACTTAATTATATAACACTTAATTATATTTACTTAATTATATTTACTAAGAACTGGACAGGGCCGGGTCAGATATTTAAAAAATTATAAAAATAATATATATATATATATATATATATATATGAAAAAGCTGGGGTTAGCCCACTAGCTCATATGAACATATGAGCCCAACGGCCCAGATTGAATCTGGGCTGATCTGACGATCACGGATATCCGATAGTATTTAAATTTTATTTATTTTTTTACAAATCCAAATCACTTGAAATTTTAGACGTGTGTTCATCAAAAATAGGTGAATTTTTGAAAATTATCAAAAAATATTTTACACAAAATAAATTGACCAAAATATATATATGATTTGTTTTTTTATATAATACATTTTTTTAGAATATGTTTTTAAATATTTTTATTACTTTGGCAAAGATTAGAAAGTCTCTTGGCCATGAATACTTGTTTTTACATTTTTCCCCTTTTTTTTGAAAAATTTTGGAAAATACCCCTAGGCACAAATCGATTTTTTAAAATCTATATTTTTCATCACTTTTCAACTTTATTTGGATGTGTTTTGTATAATCATGCTTCAAATATGCTTTTCATTTTTTTTGGATTTATTTTTATTTTTTGATACTTTTTAGACTCGTCAAGATCTGCCCGATTAGGCCAACTGGACGGATTACCGGTTACCGATTAGGCCGGTTAAATCGACCGGATTACTGGTTACTCGGACCCGGCTCTGTCCAGTTCGATTTTTCGAACACTCCTTTCATGTCTCCTTTCTTTACTGAAGCCTAAGGCCCAATAAAACGTATATTTCATGCACAACAATAATCCCGAGTTGTATGAAAATGCGTACATCAGTTTAGTTTGATTTTTTGTATCAAAATTTAAAAATTTGAACCTTTGACCTCCTACACCTAAATTGATATATCTACCAATAAACCAAAGCTAAGGCAATACATTCATCAAAACCATTTAATAAACTAGTATTGGCATTCATGTCATCATCATTATCATAATTTTTTCCCAGTTATTTGGAACGAATCATGGTCCACCATTCTACTCTATCAAAAATCATACCCTAAGTTAGGCCATAAATCCTTAAGTTAGGCCATAAATCATACCCTAAGTTAGGCCATAAATCATACCCTAAGTTAGTTTAGTTTGATTTTTTGTATCAAACTTTAAAAATTTGAACCTTTGACCTCCTACACCTAAATTGATATATCTACCAATAAACCAAAGCTAAGGCAATACATTCATCAAAACCATTTAATAAACTAGTATTGGCATTCATGTCATCATCATTATCATAATTTTTTCCCAGCTATTTGGAACGAATCATAGTCCACCATTCTACTCTATCAAAAATCATACCCTAAGTTAGGCCATAAATCCTTATAGTTTTCTCACTACTTCCAACCATGCCCGTTTGGGCATACCCCTTATCTTTTTTTAGCCTTTAACTTGAACCAACTCGCAACTCCTAAAAGGTGTTGTATTTGGTTGCGTTGCATATAGTTAGCCCACTGAAGTCTACTTTCTCTCACATTATCATCTATTGGAGCCACACCTAAGTTATCCCTAATGTAGTCATTTTGAATTCTATTTATTCTTGCCTTGCCACTTACCCATCTGAACATGTTGTTTATTGACCTCCCAACATTCTATCCCATAAAAACGGGTCTAACAGCTGTTTTATATAACTTTTCCTTCAGCATCATTGGTATGCAACAATTACATAAAACTTCAGTTGCACATCCCCACATCGTCCACCCAACTCTAATTTCATGTGTAATATCTTTCTCAATCTCTCTATTTTTCTGGATTATTGGCCAAAGATATCAAAAGTCTGCTCTTTTCAGCATTTTTTTATCATCAATCTTTACTATATCATCTCTGCTCCTATTATTACTAAACTTGCATTTCCTATACTCTTTTTTGGCCCGACTAATTTTAAAATATTTAGATTCTAGATCATTCCTCTAAAGTTCTTTGTATTGCCATCCATGTCCTAATAGTTATTTTTGTTTGTTTTTTGTTTTTTTCTTAGGTATATTAGTAGGGAAGGGATCCTTTACCTATGGTATAAATAAAATTCAAGAAGTCATGTTGTGGTGTGAGGCCGCCCTAACTACCTAGCCTTGGGCCCCGTTCGTTACTTAACACCTTCGTAGTCGAGTACATTGGATTTCATCTAGTTTTTGCAATGCCCCATTTTGTTGGTTTCATTTTTCCTTCTCATTTTCTTTTTAATTTTAATCGAATTGAACACAATGGGTTCTTCCCATAATCCCCTTTTAGGATTGCAATTGCACTTCAAGTCTTAAGACAACTTACGTACACTTCGAAATTCTCAGTGTTAAAACATATCTTTCTTTTATCAATGATAGATTATGCTTAGTTCTCAACGTCAGACTACCTTTATTAAAGACATGTTTATCATGGATGGTATTCTGTTGGCCCAAGAGACTATCCACTCTGCTCAGACCATGGGCATGAAAGGCCTGCTGCTAAAAGTTGATTTTGAAAAAGCCTATGACAGGGTGGAGTGGGATTTTATTGATAGAATCATGGAATCGATGGGCTTTGGCGTTGTTGGCGCAAGTAGATTTTTGGATGCCTCTCAACTGCCCACTTCTTTGTCCTGGTCAATCGCAAAGCCAATGGTTATTTTCAAGCAACCAGAGGATTACGTCAACGAGAACGTCTTCCCCCTTTCTCTTCACCCTAGTGGCTGAAGCCTTTAGCAAAATGTTACAAGGCATAGTTGATTGTGGTTTTATCTAGGGCCTACCTGTCTAGCCGGATGGAATTATTCTTAGTCATTTGCAGTATGCTGATGATAGCTTAATTCTGCTAAAAGGTATTGATGACAACATTCATAATATTTGGTTGTTTCTGAAGCTTTACGAACTTATTTTTGAAGCTAAAATCAATATGGACAAGTCCAAAATCAATTGCATAAACTGCCAATCATCTGAGCTATCTACATGGGCCTCGTGGCTGGGTTGTGATGTTGAATTTTTCCCAACTAAATATCTAGGTCTGGCTCTCATCAATGGCAATTCCCCGAGATCTCTTTGGGATTTCCTCATTCAAAGAGCTAAAGTCAAGCGTGATGGGTGGAACGAGAGATTCTTGTCCCTTGCGGGCAAGTCAATCTTAATAAGGAATTTTCTTTGGAGTGGCTCACAACATAAAAAGAAATTCCACATCATCAAATGGACTTCTATTTGCCTCCCCAAGAAAGAGGGAGGTCTAGGTATTTGAAGATTGAGGACAATATATAGCTCAGGGTACATCAAATGGTTGGGCGATTACCCCCTTGAGTTGATGTATCCTGAGCTATATAGTAGATCCACTCAAAAACATAAAATTGTTGTCAATATGGTATCATTTTTAGGTGAGCAACCGGTCTGAAACTTCATCGTTAATATCCAAGGGTGGTCATAGTTGTGGCTAAGCAATTTCATGCCTTACTTTCTAGGCTTTATACTTCTTACTTTTACCCCCGGAAGCTGTATATAAATATTTGGAGTTTGGAACCTCGTGGAGTTTTCTCTGTGCAGCCACTTAAACAAATTGTCAGTAGGGACCGATATATTAAAGAAATGCCTTCAATGGCCAAACTATGGAATTGTAAGGTGCCGCACAGAGTTAAAACCTTTCTCTAGCTTCTAGGTTTGGGAAGACTTCTCACAATAGACCGACTTTGGAGAAGGGGTATTGATTCTCCCTAATATATGCCTTCTGTGCAAAAGCGAAGAGGAATACATTGACCATCTCTTCATCCACTACCCCTTCATCGTAGCCTTGTGGGACTGGTTGGTCTTTACTGCTAACTGGATTAGCCCCAAGCAAAATAGTATCCATTATTTGCTACATCAGATATGGCCCCCCCCCTTTCTCGTCCATAGGTACCAAGTTATGGAGGATCTCTGCTGCAACCTTGCTATGGAATTTATGGAGGGAACGAAATTTGAGAACCTTTGAATGCTGAAGCCGTTATCCACCCGCTTTCCTCTTGGCGGTCCAACGGTTCATTATGGCTTGGGCTTATAGCTTCCTTCCACTTAATTCTATACTTAAGGAGTTCTTCTTTGCACACTTCAAAAATTTGATGTTATTCAAACTCAGGCTCTTGTCCTTGCGATTTGTGTGGAAGCCTCCCCTGAGTTTGAATAACATCAAATTTTTGAAACTTTCTTTTTGTTAGTTCAAGCTTTGGCTTGAAGAGAAAGTTTGAACTGTTTTGGAATTTACCTTGAGGAATCTTTCAAATGATTTTTTGGAAAGTATGAAAAGATTTATGCATAATTTTGGTAAACACTATATTATGAATGAAATTATTTTATGTAATTTCTATTGATGGGAAAATGGTTTAGGCATAAGGGATAATTGTTCTAGCATATTTCATAATGTTGATGGCCCATCTATGGAATGGAAGGCTCAAATCTCTCACCCGAGAAGTTACCCAAGATCAATGACTTATATTCAATATCATAAGAAGAGGTAAACCAAGAAAAACTCTAAGAAATCCTAATCTTGTTCAAAGCTTATAAAAAAATAGATTGTCTCTATCCAAAATCTCTGCAAGTTATTTTTTTCTCTCTCTCTCTCTTAAGAAAGTATCTCTCTCTGTCCCTCAAGAAACCCAAAGAGGCACACCCTACCCTCTTATCTTTGGATATCTCTCTTATGACAGTTCTCTCAACTCTCTCACGATCTCTTATCTCTCACTGTGGTTTTAGACTATATGCTTATGGTAGAAAAGAGAAGCATATTTCTACAATTAGGTTGTTAAGGGGATTCACTTAAGAGTTTGAGATTTTTGATACATGAGTTCACTGTTCCATTAGAGGGTTTGACATGGATCTTAGTGTGGACCATTATTGGTTAGCTCTAGGTCAAACATATCTCAGAGTAGATCAGTTAGGGGTTACATGACGATCGTCCACTTTAGTCTAGATCATCCTTCCGATTGACGCTTTTTTTTTTTTTTTTTTTAAGTTATGAGTTTCATACTTTACCTCATTTAATTATAGGACCCACACGATCTGTTTTCATAGCACAAATCCTCGAACTTGATGGGGAAGGCTTGGAAACTCTCATTGAATTGTTGAGTTTTAAGGTGGAACTTGCTTGGGGTATGTAACTATAACTATAAGAGGGATGTGGAGCTCCCTTAGGAGCTTCAGATGAAAAAAAAAGAGAAGGGCACATCACAAACTCCAGATAGGAAAATGAGAGAGGGGTGTACCACTTTTTTGGTGGTATTCGATCGCTTTTCACAATAAGAGAAACTTTTTTGGGTTGTTTGGTCACCTAAAGTTCAGGTGTTAGACTGGATTTTTTTTTAGAACTTTAGCATTTTCCAGTTTGCGGAAAATCCTATAGTGAAAGTACGTCCACATGTCTTAAAAATCAGAAACGTGGACTTCCTTCACTCCCCATTGGAAAAGTGAATTAGTCAAAAAATGGCAAGTCGGATCTCCCAATTTTGGATAGTTTTGTCATTTTGAGATTGTTCACAGAGCTTCAAACATTGTTATATTGTTTTAAAATTCTAGGGCCTAATTGGGTAGGTTTAAAAAATAAAGAAATACTTTATAAAATAAAATTACCAAACTTCTTTAAGATTTAGGCATAAAATGGTTACTATCTATTATAATGGTGGCTGATATTTTTGTTGGCTTTATGTGGTTATTTAAATGTCTTATCAGAGCACGTACTGAAATTCTATAGTTAAATATTGATTTAAGTAGGAGTGTGGTCGACTTTGGACTATGAAGCATTACTAATGACAATACCAATGTGATGTCTAAAATCCGTAGTCTTGAACATTGTGTGAGCACAACTGTAAGGGTTTCGATGTAGGGTTATCCCTTGATGAAATCGAAGTTGTACCCAAGACAGATACACCAGGGGACTAGATGTTAACCTTGTGTGTGATGGTTGGCTAGAGAGGACAATGACTTAAATCCTTATCGTTACTATCATATGGTATGTACACTAGATAGTTGTCCAGGAAGCGGCCCCTTTGGATAAATGTGTGTGACGTGTACATGTACGGAAGATATGACTCCTTGTAACACTTGATTGTGTTGGAAGGCCCCATAGAGTATAGTGCTAGACTGAGGCCTAGACTTGTCCTCAAGGAGGAATCTGTAATCCACGGATTAAGATCGAGTCTCCTTTATTTGTTTGTTGTCTTTGATAGTCCAATCATGAACCCCTGCGAAGAACTGTGGGTCATGAAAATTATTCGGCCAGCTTGAAAATGGTGTAGTAAGATGCGGTTTTTAAAAATGATGTAGTTAAATTTTTATACCTCTCTGAGTATTTTATTTAATTAAAAATAAATTTTAAATAAAAAATATTAATTTTCTAGTTTTATTTGAATAAAAGAGAAATATACAATATTTGATGATATCATTAAATTTATTTTAATATCTGTAATAAATATTTAATGTATTGGGAGCCCATTGGGATTTATTAAGCCCACCAATCAGTGCGGCATGGGGCCCACGTGGGCACCCATAGGGTGATGTGCTCCCACCTCCTTATTCTTCTCTTTCTTATTTTGTGCCTTGTGTCATAAGCATGCAATTGATGGGAATATTTTAAGAAAGAGTTGGTGTAGAGATTTTGATTGATTTCAAAAAGAAAAAGTGTCAAAGATTTATTTAAATTAATTTAAGATTTTCTTTACATAATATTTGATTTGAATAGAGTTATAGAAACTGAGAGATAATAGTTTCATCTCATACATTTTAATCAGGCTGATCTAAAGAATGAATTGATAACATCTATTAATCCAACAGTCTCTATGATCAAATATCAAGATTGAGTCTCATAATGATGGTAAAACCCTAACCCTAAAAACCCTAGCTTTTGAGTTATATATAGGGGCCTCTTTCCACACACCTCATAACTTAACTTTCTTTCTCTCCCTAAGTCAAAGGGGTGGTATGCCCCTCTCTGATATCTCTCTTCTTTTCCCTTTGAACCCTAAGGGCTAGCGCACCCAAGCCATAAAAATCTAGCCCATAGGTATTAAATTTACGCTCATGTGTTAAGCTTTGGTCTAGTTTATCTCATGTTATGCTTTCTGCTCGTGCACCATTGAAGGAGGATATCCAGTGTGGGGTGTACGAAATCCTTGGGGATAACATGAGGCAAAGTATGCGGTATTTTCTTATCTTATGTTCTCATGATTTAATTTGCAAGTTTTATGTAATTTTCAGAGCTTTGTCAATGACAGCAAGTGAGAGTCATTAGCATTCTTTTGGTTCATAAAATTGTATTTGAACAATTGTAAGTGATTATGGTGGTTATGCATAGAAAATGATAGAAAAATTTCAATTGATATTGCCTTGCTTGGATCAGATAGCCTACCTTTCAATTTTGCTATCTCGAATTTTTAAAAGTGGGTATAACTTTGTTATTTTTAAAATTTTAAAAAAACACTGATCCAGATTAAAATCGCACGTTTTAAAATGACTTTCAGGGAGATTCGGTTTCGGTTCCCATTAAATATCGGCAATCGGCCAGTTCTATATGGGTACCGGCCAGTTCTTTATAGGAATTGAATGGTTCAATCGGCTCCTAGTTGGAACCAGCCTTTCTAAAATTTTATTTACTAGAGACCCCACATTTTTCATATAATTTTTATTCATTATAAATTTTTATTTATTCAAATTTTTATTATTTACTTGAGGCTCCACGTATCCATGACCGTACATACACTAAAATTAATCTCTAATATGAGATTAATTTTTTGGTGTTTAAAACTTGAACTTTTGCGAGCCACGAGCATTTACCCCATCTAAAATCAATCTCTCTATCTCATATTATTTTTTGGGCTCTATTTAAAATGACAGAAATTAATCATACCTCAAACAAAAGTCTCTGTACTTTTATGGGCTTGATTTAAATAACTAAAAACAACAAGATTACGAATAAAAAGTTGAAGTAAATTATAATGTTTAAAGAAAAAAATGCATAGGTAGATATCTAGATATAAAAAAACAAGATAATTAAAATGAAAAGAGTTTTACGTTGATTTTATCATGATATGTAATTTTGGTGTAAAATGTTCTTAAGATTATCTCAAAATCTATTTGTATATCTAATTATAAAATTTTAAATTTAAAAAATGGTTAAAATTAAGTAGATCTATAAACATATGAAAATCTTAAAAATGGACGGTGTAGATAATATGTTGTAAAATGCACTATTTCTGATAATTAAAATCTTTTTATTTTTCATGATCATACATCTCGATGTCGAGATGATCAATCAAAGGGTTTTTCAACATTAAAACCACCTTTTCCGATGGATTTTTGAGGTGCATTGGTGGTTCTACATGATAAAGTTGCATCCATACATGCACATTTTCCCTTTTTTTTTATCTATCCCATCTGTTATTATCATTTTTCCAGATCCCGTGGATGACTGATGAGACTGCCCAATCCCTTCCTTAAAACAAAAGAAAAAGTTTATATAAGGTTATAATAACCTTAAACAATAGAATTAGGATGCACCTCAAATATTATGGAAAGCGTTGTTTGAATGTTGAAAATCCTCTAATTGATCATCTCAATATCAAAATGTATGGATATAAAGACCAAACAAAATTTTAAGTCTTAAAAATAATATATCTTACAACACATTATTTGGACTGTTTATTTTCAAGATTTTTATTTAAAATATTTTTAGAGTTTAAAATTATATAATTAAAGATGAAAATAAATTCACATGTTATCCTAAAATTTATGGGAAAGCTTTCTATGTTTACCCTACAACATCGAAGTTCTATATTCCCTCTACCATCCAGCCGTCCATTTTTGATCAAGAGAGTCACTCACCGTTTGATCTTAGATTCGACGTCTCAAAGTATTTTATTTTTAGTTTTTTTAATACAATTTTTTTGAATATGAAATTTGGTACGTGCCATATTTTCATTGGGACGCACCTATAAAAAATATTAACAATAATTTTTAGATAAAAAATAATGACCAAAATACCCTTTAAAACTTTCAAGAATATTTTGGTCATTTTATTTTATTGAAAATAATTTTTTTATATATTTTTTTAGTGCAAGTTTAAAATAGGAATGATCGTCCAAAATTTGATTTCAAAACAGTTTATAGAAAAAAATTTAAAAATAAAACAATATAGATATATGATATTGCGATTGGAACAATATTAACCCCCTATTAAAAATTAGACGGTTGAATAAAAGAACAGCGAACCTCTATGTTGCAAGGGGAATTTCCCAAAATTTATTACATCAAACTATATATTATAATAAAATTTGAAGGTGCGCCCAATGTTTAGGATTGAAACCTGATGCAAACCTCACCATACATTTTTATATTTTATTGGACTTTCGAGTCGCCGCCTCTCTCCCACTCATAAATCTGGTTTATTTGGGTCGCGCCGTACGAAAACAGGGAAAATAGGGAAAGCGAAAAAAGTAGAACACGGAGAGAAAAACAAACAGAGGATAAAAATGTAAGTTATAGATTTGATTCACGGCAGGGCAGAGTTTATCACTGGATCCTTCCCTGAATATAATTAATGGTCGGAAGATGTCTTCTTCATCGGATTATTATTGTGTTTTGGTATTTGAAAGTCCGGTGATTTTGTGAATATAATTATGAGGGTTATGATGATCATTACATTGCAGGAGGGCTTCAGTGAATCGGCCTCCGACTCCTGATGCTGACGAGGATGATGATGATGGTGATGCTCATACTCAACACCACCACCACCACCAGCAGCTTACCCTCCAAGAAATCATCAACATCAAGGTCACTCTCTTTACTTGCCTTCTTAATTTTTAAAAAAATGATGGGAATTTTGGGGTTCTCTTTCTACTATTCTCTGTCCTTTTTTTTTTAGATACTCTTCGGGTTTTAGTCCTCGAGTGATCTGATGTTTCCTTTTCTCTGGTGTTCTCTTCCTTGTTTTGTTTGCTCTCATGATTTGGTTTGTAAATTTTTAATTGGACAATAAGGATTATTATTATTACTGTTATGTAAATTTAGCTCTTAATGCTTTTGATTTGATTTTTGCAAAAAAAAAAAAAGAAGAGAAGAAAAAAAGATGAAAGAAAGACGTGGAGTAGTTTTGTTGGACGTTTCTCTTGAATTTTTTTTTCTGACCGTTCATTACAATCTTGATCGACATTTTTTTTTTTCATTTTTTGAATTTTAAATAATTGGGTGATCATGTAACTTATTTTCTTTTGTTATTCTCACGTGGGAGTTCATTCTGTATAGTTGATTGAAAGCGGCGAGAAGGAGAAGCTAAAGGAACTTCTGCGAGAAAGGCTTATAGATTGTGGCTGGCGAGACGAAATGAAAGCTCTATGCAGGTTCTCTCTCTCTCTCATGGCTTTTTGTTCTGTGCTAGTTCATATGAGAGATTTTGGTTGCGGGGTTTAGGAATTGGATGTAGAAATGGCGTTTAATTGGTGAATATAACTGATCAAGAGAAAAAGAAAAGACTGGTTGGCGAATTGTGGTTTACCACTAAAGTATGATCGGCTCTACACAAGAGGTTGCCGGATTATGTCTGCTAGAGTTAAAAGTTTTACACACATAGATTCAATATCATTCTAAGCCTCGTAGGCATTCCTTGAGACATTGCATAAACTAAATTATTCATCACCTTCTTTAAATTTGCGGAAGTATAGTGGCAATATGTTTTTGGTTATCCTAGGAACCTACAAGATTAGCATTACTAGGAGCATCATCACAATCAAAGCCTTTTTGCAAACTATTTGGGGTCGGCTATATGAATCTTGGTCCATCAATCTGCTCTATCAAGGGCTATACCCTATCAAGGGCTATATGAATCCTGGTCCATTGTCCTAGCAAAATATGTTTTTGCTACTTCCAATCATGACTTTTTGGGCCTATCCCTTACTTTTTTTTAGCCTTCCACTTGAACTCTTAACAAGCGTTGTGCCAGGTCTGCGCTGCACATGGCCTGCCCACTTAAGTCCATTGTCTCTCATCTATCGTCTATTGGTGCCACACCTAAATTCTTTCAAATATATTTATTTCGAATTTGATCCCTTCTTGTCTTGTCACTCATCCATCTTTACATCCTCAGCTCCACTACACTCATCCTATGGATATGTTACTTCTTGACCACCCAGTATTTCGCCCCATAAAGAAAAACTGGTTTCACAGTACAGTTGTCGTTGCAGTGATCACATAAAACTCCGGTTGCACATCACCACTTTGCCTACCCAGCTCTAATTCTATGTGCGACATCTTCTGAAAATCTCTTCATTTTCTTGGATTATCGACCCAAAATATCAAAAGCGTACTCGTTTTTGGTATTTATTGGCCATCAATCTTAACTACTTCATTGTCTTTACTCTTATTATTAAGAGGAGCATGAGCTTTTAAAATTTCTACTCATTTGTAACATATGCAGTGCCATGTAATTTTCTCAATTCTTTTTGGTTTACAAATTCTGGTTTTGTTCTTGGGAATGCTGATGGAGACAGCTTGTTCTAGGATTTTGTAACGGTTCAAATAAAAAAAGGTGTGTGGCAGTTTATATAATAAGGAATGTATGATATGGCAAATCCAATTTATAAGGAACAATATCTAAGAAGGGGGTAATTAGGTATAATGCATACAAATTGATTTTAGGGAATAAAAATAGTAAGTAGGATCAATTATGAGTTGTGATTTCTATATTGCCTTTTATGACTTGATTATTGACTATAAAAAGGAGGGTTGGGTAGAGGGTAGAGTAGAGAAGAAAATTTGCATCGAGTATGTAGCCTCCTTGAAGTGGCTTATTTATCTTGTATGGAGGTTGCACCCTCGAAGTGCCATCAACTCGTGAGTTCTTGATTTTCCTACCATTATCGTTCAATTATTTATTGTTATTTTCCTTTATCCTGGAACTATTTTACTTGGGTTCATTCCACGTGGGTATCATTGCTCTTTCTTTGGGAATGATTCCACTTGATGTATGCATGTGCTTCGCCCTTGTTGGATCTTAACACATTAGAAATCGTGAACCAAACCATAAGGAAGAACTGACACTTTTTTTGTTTTTTGGACCACTTACTACCCATTGTTTTTCTTCACTATCTTTTCTTTTCCCCTTAGAGAGAGAGAGAGAGAGAGAGAGAGAGAGAGAGAGAGAGAGAGAGAGAGAGAGAGTAGCGTACGACGTAGTAGAACGTACGTACGTACGAGAAGTAGTAACGTAACGTAAACGTAAAGAAATAAGTAACGTAACGTAACGTAACGTA
>NW_006497375.1:2869647-2883837 GCF_000471905.2 Amborella trichopoda
GAGAGAGAGAGAGAGATGGCTCCCATGGTGAAAGACCTTGAGCAAGAGTTGAACCAAAGTAAAGAATAATGCCTAAGAGCATTCTTGCACCCTCAAAGACATACAGGCATTAATTGTTGCCCTAGATCACAAACTTGATACTATGTCTTGTCCGTGAATCAAGTTTAAAAAGAGATCATGTCTGTTAAACAACAAGCATGCAATATTAGTCTCATGTGTTCTCTGCAACCTTCACCTACATTAGATCCTTCCTCAAGAGAAGGTGCTTCATCTAGCAATCTTCTATGTCCTATGTTCCCATGAACAGTTAAGCTAGACTTACCTTGCTTTGATGGTGATGATCCAACCAGTTGGATTTATATTGCTCAGCAGTTTTTTGCTTTCAATCAAGTCTTTGAGGAGAGAAAGGTACGTCTTGCCTCTTGTCATTTAGAACAAGAAGCTGTTCAATGGTACTAATGGTTCGGAAAGGTCAGTGAAGCCCCCACATGGAAGGAATTAATTACATCACTATGCTTACGTTTTGGCACGAGGGAATCTGAAGACTTCACAAGGGCATTAACTAAGCTTGTCCAAACTACCTCAGTGCGTGAGCACCAAACATAGTTTGAGAGATTGGCTTATAGAACAACAAGACTATCATATTACTTTTTTTACCAGTTGTTTTGTTAGTGGGCTCAAGGAAGAAATTTGTCATGATGTGTGAATGTTTAAGCCAACTGCAATTTTGGAAGCAATAGGGTTGGCACTCCTGCAAGAATATTAAGCTCAAAGACGACAAAATAAACCTGTTGTTGCCAAAACTCCCCACCAAACACTGCAGCACTCACTCGAATCTTAGCACCCCATGTTATAAAGTTGTCACCAGCAGAGATGCGAGAACAACGAGAAAAAGGGCTATCATATCATTCTGATCAGAAATACAACCCCAAGTATCGCTGCAAGAATACATAAGTTATATTTGTTAGACGGGGACATTTCTGAAGAAGCAATTGAAGCCGACAAAGAATGAGGATGACCAACTTCCATAAGATTTTCTAGGAAAACCTAGAAATCATGCACTAGCTGGAATCAACTCTTCTTACATGCAAGTACAAGGGTATTTAAGAAGCATCATGTCATCTTTCTGATTGATTCAGGTAGCACCCATAACTTTGTAGACCCAAAAGTTGCAAAGCAAGGTGAACTTTATTTTTACCGTTGCAAATGTTTTGAAGTAATGGTGGCTAATGGGGGGAAGCTAGCTTGTAAGGGAAGATGTAGAAATATACCGATAACCATGGGGATCATCAATGTAAACTTGATATGTAGGTTTTATCCTTGGGAGGATGTGACATGGTTTTAGGACCATTTTTTATGGGATTTCTTTGGTTTGTGGATGCAGTTCACAGTCAATGAACATCAATATACACTAAAAGGGGTGTAGCCGGGTTACAATCCCAACAAAGATCATCTATTCACATCACATGGAGAAATAGGTGCGCAAGGGGTCTTAGGGAATAGTTGCACAACTGTTCTCCCTTTCAGCAATGGTGGAAACTTCAGAATACCCTTAGATTACTGCTCTATTAAAACAATATCATGATGTATTTGAGTAAACAAAGGGTTTACCTCCACAACAGTCTCATGATCAAGACATTACATCTACATTAGAGAGTAAACCCCCAAACACTAGACCTTCTCAGTATCCATTCGTACAAAAGACCGAAGTAGAGAAGCTTGTTCGAGAAACGATGGAAGCAGGTACCATTCGTCCTAGCATCAGCCCTTACACTTCACCTGTTTTCCTGGTATGCAAAAAAGATGGGTCACAGATAATGTGTGTAGATTATCGGGCCTTAAATAATATTATAATTAAGGACAAGTTTCCTATACCTGTAATTGATGAGGTAGTAGACAAGCTACATGGGGCAAGGGTGTTTCTCTAAACTTTCTCTGAGTTTGAGGCATCACCAAATCCGAGTGAAAGAAGAAGATGTTCCCAAGTCAGCATATCGACCATGAGGGCCATTATGAGTTCTTAGTAAATCCCTTTGACCACACAAATGCGCCACCAACCTTTCAAGGTTTGATGAATGAGGTATTTTGACCTTATTTAAGAAAATTTATTTTGGTATTTCTCAATGACATTTTAATTTATGGTCAAACTTGGAAGGAACATTTGGATCACTTTCTTGTGCTTTGCAATCACTGTGGGAACATCGCCTTTATCTGAAGTGCAGCTAAGTGTTCATTCGAAAAGCAAGAATTCTAATACTTGGGTCACATTTTTGAGGTAGAAGGGGTCAAGGCAGATAAATTGGCCTTTTCCTAAACAGTAAAAAGCTTGTGGGGTTTTATTGGACTTAGCAGTTATTATCAAGAGTTTGTAAAAGATTATGGCAAAATATGTTGTCCTCTAACTGCCTTCTTAAAAAAGAATTCCTTCCGTTGGATTCTAAAGCCATGATTGCATTTGATGTATTGAAAAAGGCAATGAGCTCTACACCTGTATTAGCTCTACCTGATTTCTCCAAGGATTTCATTATAGAGACTGATGCCTCATGGACTAGGTTGGTGTTGTGCTTATGCAGGAATGGTGGCCTATAGCTTTTACAGTAAGGTTTTATTAGGAAAAAAAATGGCAGTCCACCTTTGAGAAGGAAATGTTAGCAATTATCCATGCCATAAATAACTAGAGGCCACATTTGGTTGGACGATATTTTTCATCCACACCAACCATCATCCACTCCCCGTAAGTATTTTTCATCCACACCCCTTAAGTATTTGGTTGGACGATATTTTTCATCCACACCCCTTAAGTATTTTGTAGAACAGTTGTGACTTCTAAGCAACAAAAATGGGTCACCAATCTCATGGGATATGACTAAGGGATTTTCTATCTTAAGGGGAAGGAGAACGTGGTTTGCAGATGCCCTTTCACATTGCATGAGGAACCGTCTTCTCTTTATGCTATATCAGTAACTCAACCTAAGTGGATGGATGCCATTAAACAAGAGTGAGAAGAAGATGATTCTATAAAAACTCTCATAAAAGAAATTCAGGAGGATCCTATGGCAAGACCCAAATATAGATTGCAAGGAGGGCTTCTACAACAGAAAGGTTGTGTGGTACTTGCCCTACTTCATCATGGAAACATTAGCCACTAGAAGAGTTACATGAGACACCAATTGCAGGGGTATTTTGATTTCCCCAAGACATACAAGCGAGTTGCCATGTCTTTTTATTGGTAGGGGATTAAACATGATACTAAACAATTTGTTACCGAGTGTGAAATTTGCTAAAGACAAAAGGGGGAAACCACAGGCTACCCGAATACCCAATTAAATCATCATAATCATCTAAGCCTCATCCTTACAATTTGGGGTTGACTACATGAATCTTGTTCTGCTATTCTGTTTTATCAATGGTCATATCCTTAGTAAGACAATATGTCACTATACCTTTTGTCACTACTTCCATCCATGTCCTTTTGGGCCTTCGCCTTGTGCTTTTAGAGCCTTCCACTTGAACAAAATCGCACCTCCTAACTCTTGTTGTATTAGGTCTATGCTGCATATTGAAGGCACAGGTCCTCGAATGTCTTTATTATGGATTCTATCCTTACTTGTCTTACCACTCATCTATCTCAACATCCTCATCTCAGCTGCACATCCATTGGATATATTGTTTCTGGACCGCTTAACATTATGTCCCATAAAGATGGTTGGTCTTACAACAGCCCTATAGAACTTTCCCTGCAGTTTCATTGGTATATAGCAATCACATAAAACTCTAGATGCACATCTCTACTTCGCCCACCCAGATCTAATTCTATGCTTGACATCTTCCTCAATCTCTTCATTCCTCTTGGATTATTGACCCAAGATATCGAAAAATAACCTCTTTTAGGTATTTCTTAGCCATCAATCTTAATTATTTCCTTGTTTCTACTCCTATTATTACCAAACTTGCATTTCGTATATTATGCCTTAGTTTGACTAATTTTAATACTTTTAGATTCTAGAGCATCCCTCAAAAGATCTTACTTTGCGTTGATGCTACCCCTAGTTACATCAATCAAAACAATGTCATCTGCGAACAACATGCAACGTGGTACCTCATCTTGTAGGTTCCAAGTGAACTCTTCCATAACCAAAACAAAGAGATATGGGCTCAACCATAGTTACCCGAATATCTCACTAAAGGTCACGATTCTAATTAGGATCGTAATTGGGTGATTCCGACAAGGAATCTTTACAAAATCCATTTTCGTGAAATTTTGAATCTCGATTCCTAATTTTAGGAATCTTGATTCCAACACGTATAGAATCTTGTTTCCAGTATTTATTGATTCTTGATTCAGCAATTGATGAATCTCGATTCTACACTTGTTGAAATTGGTTTCAACATATAACTACACTAGATTCGATCTTTTTCAAATCTAGATTCCTAAACAAGTACAATGTTTCATAGATGCTAGAGACAACGAACTAATCAAACATCGAATTTTGTTTCCTCCCTCATAGAACTTTGATATTTTTTTTTTGAATCGTACTACCACAAGTCAAATACCAATGTTCTAGGTGCATAAATATATGACTTATAAATTGGCTGAAATATATATGGATTTTGATTTTAGTTATTTAGAAACAGAAATTGGAGACGATTATCTTCCATAGTTCATGTGTGCTCCGAACAATAATTCAATGAATGGATTCCTGAAGTTTTGGTTCTATAAATCAACATTCAAATAACATTCAAATGCAAAAGTCTCAAGTGTCTCCGTCGTTTGTGCGCAAACCAAGCGAGCCTTCACTTGGATCCGCTCCTAGAGTGTCTCCATCATCTCCCGTTGTGACACAGAGGCTCCTCGCAGCAACTCGAAGGGGCTGAAAAAAGAAGAAACTGTAGCCCCCGCGCCGGCCACCCTTCTCTTTGTGGGAAATATTCCCTTTAGGAAAGTCATGTATTGAAGGTATTGTATTTTATTCTTTAATTACACGCAATATATAATTTTCAGCTATCATTCAATGTCAAAATCTCTATAATCTGTCTCTGTATGTGTTTTTTTTTAATTTATGCAATATGTAATCTCCTACTCACTTCTAAATTTGTCATTAGTTATCGATGTGTCTGCTTGATGCTGGACTATAAGGGGATTACAAATCTCAATTGTCAGATGGGTCAAAACTCGAATCCAAACTGCTCTGAATATGGATTCTAATTTACGTCGAATCTCGATTCGAAATGCCTAGGAATCTGGATTTGAAAGATGTCAAAATCTCGATCATAAATGAAGGAATCGTGATTCCATATTGGTCGATTCCAGATAGGTTGGAAACTCGATTCCATAGAGTAAAGCTAGGAATCTCAATTCTATTTATATAGGGATCTTGATTCCATTTTGGTCGAATCTTGATTCCTTTAAAATGGCAATCTCATTTCCCACGGTTCCTATTGTACAAATCTCGATACCGAAAATGGGAATCTTCTAGGCAGCCACAATTCCATGATTCCGATTCTTAAAATGATTTGGATTCGGATTCGATTTCAACAACTATGGGCTTAGCATTGACCCCTGATATAGGCCTGCTGTCACCGAAAATTCACTTGTCTCTCCAGTACCCAATCAGATATTTCCATGGACTGCATCAAAGGCCTACCCAGCTCCCATGGAAAGTCTGTCATATTAGTGGTGGTTGATCGATTGGGTAAGTATGCTTTCTTTTGTCCTCTGTCACACCCATTAACTATTGTTGTGGTAGCCCAAGTTTGTCTTGATAATTTATTTAAGCTACATCGAATGCCAAGCTCTAGTGTAAGATCGTGATGTTATTTTCACATATAGTTTCTGGCTTGAGTTATTTAAGTTGTAGGATACCCAGTTAAAATAAGTTCTGCATACCATCCCCAAACTGATGGTCATATTGAAGTGGTCAACGAACGCTTGAAGACATATTTAAGGTGTTTCACTTTGAGCCAACCCAAACAATGAGTTCGATGGCTTCCATTAGCCAAATGGTGGTACAATACCACCCACCACTTTTCTACCAAATGACACCATATGAAGCTGTTTATGGGCAACCCCTCCATTCATCATGTCTTACATCCTTGACACTGCAATTGTTCATGCTGTAGATTCAAGACTGCAAAGCTAAGATCATATGATAGAAATTTTGAAGGATAATTTAAATTTGCGCAGCATCGCATGAAATAATAGGTGAATCAAAAGCCCACTGAACGAGAGTTTCATGGAGGTAATATAGTTGTTCTACATTTGCAAATGCATTTCCAAACTTCTGTGGTGGTTCATGGATCCAAGAAACTTGCGCTTAAATTTTATGGGCCATACAGGGTTATAAACGCCTTGGGCATGGTGTTTACAAGTTAAAGCTTACCAGAATCATCCAAAATCCACCCTGTATTTCTAGTATCATGCTTAAAGAAAGTAGTGAGAACAACGGACTCAATGCAAACTAAGCTTCCTCCGTAATCTGACGAGGGTTATTGAGATTGTAACCTATTGCCATCCTAGACTGTCGCATATGTGCGAATTTCAAAATCGTGCCATTACTGAGGTACTATTCCAGTGGAAGGTATAGGATCAATTATGGATTGTGATTTCTATTGCATTTTATGACTTGATTGGCTATCAAAAGGTGGGTTGGGAAGACGATAGAGTAGAGAAGAAAATTTGCATTGGTAAGGAGGTAGCCCCCTTGAAGTGGTTTATTTCTCTTGTAAGGAGGTCGCCTCCTTGAAGTGGCCATCAACTAGTGAGTTCTTGATTTTCCTGTCATTCTCGTTCAATTATTTCTTGTTATTTTCCTTCGTCCTTGCATTGTTCTTCTTGGCTTCATTCCAGATTTTGAGGAACACTTGATGTGATCTAGTGGAAGTTAAGGTGTCAGCAGGGTGACCCAATGGATGCTTCTCCCTTCATTGTCTTATCATCTTAAAATTTGAACATTCAGGATGGTGGATGAACTGTTGCAAGGATGGTGAAGAGCATAGAAACAACACTTATACTGGAATATGCACAGCTAACATGTTCACGATTAATTCAGAAGATTGATGCACCACCAATCAAAGAAGAATCGAAAGAAAAATTAGGGGAAAAAAATGAGGAAAATTTCTTAAAGTAATAGTTCAATTACAACAAGGAAATATACAACCAAAGACGTCCTCCTACTCCGACAAGACCCCTTACTTATAATGGAGGATCTAAACATGAATCCTTGGTTCAAGTAACTTTCCATCAGAACATTCACTTTCTGGAGTGTTTCTACTAGAATATTATACCTAGAATCTTCTTAGGAAATTTCCCCTTGAACTACTAGAATGCTTTATAATTTAGAAGATGTTAATATGTCCTCATATGTCCTAAGATGTCCTATTATACACCAAAATAATCTAATATATTCTAGGCTGTTCCACTATATCTCAAAATATTCTCCTGGAATGTTCTTTAAGACGTACTGTTCTAGAACTTGTTGAAATGTTTCTGATGGCCCATTACATGAGAGACAGGCGGTGGAGACGAAATGTACTACAGACATGAAGAGGAACTGACACAGTTATGTTTATACTCTAGTTCATCTCCACCATCTATTTCCTGCATGGATTTGTCTCTTATATATGTATTTGCCGGCATACACGTCGTGTGTATGCTATACTCTTCCTTTGAGAAAAGACGCTCCAGCATACACATCGTGTGTATGCTATACACTCCCTTTCAAAAAAGGACGTTCCAGCATACACATTGTGTGTATGCTATACACTCCCTTTAAAAAAGACGTTTACTTTTAGGTGACGGTTTTTCAAGGCTTGGAATTGGTTTGAGTGATTATCAATACCTTCTAAGTTTGTCAATATATGTATTATAAGCAATCATCATTGAAGACTATGGTTGAGAATATGCGCCGAAGAATGCACAAACGATACTGAGAATGCATATGCATAGCTCATTTTGTGTGCAAACCCCTGTGAACGAGATGGAGATGAATGTTTTACCTTTCAAAGGTTTGCCTGTAACAACAAGGGCTATGAAGGGAACATCCACAGACAAACCCCAACCCATACAAGAACCACTTCTTGAGAGATGATTTGAGAGCAAGGGAAGGGGTAGCCACGTGGTGCTTCTTTCTCTTGCCTCTGCAAGCATGCCACGACTTTTGCGTTCCCCATATATAGAGGGCTCTAGGCCATCAAGGTTTCTTTGTCCCTGTATATATAAGATGAGCATTCAATTAGGAAAGCCCATCCAAATCTCCAAAACTAGATTTAGGCTGGATTAGGAGTCCCTGTTTAACCTCTGACTATACTCTTAATTACTCTCCACGAGCAATCATACTGAATCATGTGAATCATCCCATGCGTCCATATATGCTGACACTTATTTATAAGAATGACTAGAATAGCCTTAGGTTGATCTACTAACGTCTAGACACTCTTATGATTGTAAGCAAGAGAGGAATAGAAAATAAACAAATCAGAAAATTAGAAATGAAAATAAATAGTCAAAGAATATTCCCTCTCTCTAGGTTTGCAAGGGAGTCCACCTTAAAAGATCTTTTTACAATACCCAAAATCAATTTTTTTTACTTTATTTGTTCTTTCGTCCAATACGTAACATATTTTTAGAAGAAAACCTAAAACTTCATAAGAAACCCAAAAGTCGCAAACTACAATTAAATCCTAGCCCTTCATTTATTTAAAATTGAACTTTCAATTCTACCCCTTAATTCTCTACAACTAAAAAATTGCACAAATATGCTAATTTAAATAGATAAAGACCATACAATCTAAATCCAATTTTAGCGTCTAAAAATAATAAAAGCTTAAAAACTCACTACACCTTTCTCTCGGAGTTGGGAGACATTGAACCTTGAGCTTTTTATGTCTATCACATCCTTCAAAGGCCATCTCAATAGTTGGCGATGGAGTCCGACTATTTGCTTGGGTACTTAGTCTTTTTTCATGAATCAATTAATCAAACACTTAGTGTGCAACTTGTAGTGGAATATTGGGATATCGAGCATATTTTTTATTTCTCTTTCAAGCTCATGAAACTCTGGAAGATCATCCTCGATGCTGAGATCATATGGACGTTCCTTGAGTTGATGTTCTTGCCTCAAAATTTACTCATTACGTATGGGATTGGCCCTTGGATTTTGTGGTGAATCTCGATTCATTCCTTGGTGAGATTTGATGCTGGATCTATGGGATTGTGGGCAACCTCTTCTTAGTGATTGGTATTTTTTAATTGTTGCAACCACTTTAATATCAGCAAGCTCTCTTCAAAGTTTGTGGATCTCAACTCGAATATTTTCCATGGCGTGATTTTATGCTCTCTTTAATTTTTTGATTAATAGTCCTCTATGATTTGCAAGAATATGTCCTTGGTCAGAAGAGCGGGGCTTTGACAACATCGTGATGGATGGATCTTCTGAAACTCTGATACTAATTGATGGATGGAGGGAGAAAGAAAATAAACTAAACTAGGAAAAAAAAATACAAAAGATGGGTGAAAGATTATAACCTTTATTTGGATCTGCAAGGGACTCAACCAAAAGATCTTTCCATCAAGACCCAAAATGAATTCTTCCTCTCTCTCTCTCTCTCTCTCTTCGTTTTTTTTTTTTGGTGCAGCTCCTTACATATTTATAGATGAGAACCCTGAAATGTAACTTACTCTTTAAAAAATTCAAACCACATTTAATTTCTAGCCTGTCATCTTCGTAAAATTGAACTTCCGACTGTACCCCACAATTCTCTTCAACTTGGAACGACACAAATACCCTAACTTAAATAAATAATAGTCTGTATAACCTAAACCTAATTTTGGTATCTAAAGGTAGTAAAAAATTTAAAAACCATTATATCATTTTACCAATAGTCTGTTTTTAGTTTTGATCCCTCCTTTACCCCCCCAGGTTTGTATTACTTGATCATAGCCTAGTGGATTTAGGTCATTTTCTGGTTAGGAGCTATCTTCCACACAATATGTATTGATTCATGTACTAGTACTTATTCTTACCAGTCTTTTTGACTATGAGTGCTCCATATGAGACATTTATAGCTGATCATTAGGCTTTTCTTGAATGCATAAAGGCACTAAAACCATTACTTATATGGTGGCATGTGTGATGCATAACAGCAATGACTGATGCAAGAGGAAATCAATGCTATTTGTCACAATGATACATGGACTCGTTGTTCCTCACGCCATTCAATTGTATGCCATTAGGACATGAATAGAGGTGTCAATGCTAGACATGGATATGAGTATTAGAAATGCTAATCTTAGACTTCACCATTCAAATAGACACATCCATATATCATTTAGAGGAAGGGAGAGGTGAGATTGTAAGTTGCATAAATTACTTCATAGTAACATTTTAATGAAAGCAGAAGTGTTAAAGTTTCTTGAGTCTCAGACGTGCCTTTCATGTCTATGGTGCGTGGGCACATGCCAAAACCCATGGAAATGTGTGTTGAGGTACAACGGTTCAATAATGTCTTTGGCAGCAAAAGAGTTTATAGGGCCAAGTGTAACTTGAATCATACCATGGGAGCGTTTCTGGTTGTTAAGGTTCTAATCAGAAATAAGGGGTGGAATTAGATGGGACTTTTAGCTTTGTGGTCCAGTCCCCTTTTATTTTGTATGGTTCTTTCTCTAGCCATATGTTGGGGATAGTAGCATTTTTAGATTCATGCTAAGACCTTGATCATCCATGGTGATCTGGAGGAAGATTTTATGTGACAACTTCCTTGATGTGTTAACATGAGAAATTCATCACCATGTCTGCTATCTTTTTTTGCTGCGTACGGTCCGAGTATTTATAGCGTGAAAGATGCATAGTATTACGCAGGCATGCAAATAATTGAACATTGAGGGGTGCATACATGGCTATGGAGTTGCTTCTCACCTTTGATATCTAACACTATTAAAATTTGTTGTGCTTATTATTTGTCTGTTGCCAGAATTGTGAGCTCTAATTATAATTTTTATAATTTGTAAATACTTATTATTCTTCATCCTTGATCTATCTATATTCTGGTTATTGAAAGAAAAAATGTGAATTCCATATATTTTCATATGGCATGGTTGCCAATTTTTTATGATTGTTTAATGCTTAGCTTTTGATGTACAGCATCTTGTAACAATTAGCTATATTATTACCCATTTGGCCAACATCAATAAAACAAAACATGATCTTTAATAGTTATTATTAACATTTTTTTTGAAGTTGACAATCTTCAGAAATTATTGCAGACTAGTTCAAGTAAATCTAGAAAGAACTGTTTTGTCAAAGGGAGCTGCTGTGCAATCATATAATCATTTTGATCTTTCTTGGTTTATTTTGGCTAGTACGGGCTGCTATGTTTGCTTCCTTTTCTTAATCATATGTTTTTGGCTCATTTAAGTTTTCATTTCACTTTTATAGGGCTTTTACAATGAAGAAAGGAAGAAACAATGTCACAGTGGATGAACTTATACATGTCATTACCCCAAAAGGAAGATGTGGGTATCAGTTTGTGCCATCTTTCTTTTTAAATTTTCTTTACTTTCTTTTTTGTCTGGTTGGTTACCATGCAATCCAGACCTGTTATTTATTTTCTATTTTTTTAATTACGGTAAATAGAGTAAAATTTGTACACTGAAGTGTTGCTTAACGAGGATACGCAAAGAAGTTTTATTCATTTAGAATGAACCATCTCTCTGTGTCAATGCTGACTTCATTGTTTTGTCATGAGCCCCAACCAATTTATTATTTGCCAAAGTCTTGATGTCAAATTTCTAGTTAATAAACAATGAAAATTATATAATAAATAAAAGGAACCTGAGCTTTGGGGCACCTGTGCTCTATACACCAAGTCAAGGGCCAACCCTGAGAGCCCAACTGTTATTTCTTTCCCACTGTGAACATTATTTTAGAGTCGAACCTTTTGTTCTACACACATTGAATAGATTTCTAACATGTCTCTACATGCTGTGGTGTAATTTTATGCAGCTTCGGTTCCAGATGCTATAAAGGCTGAACTCCTTCAACGCATCCGATCCTTTCTCATGACTGCTGCTCTTTGATCTTCCTCCCTCAGGGCATTGATGTGGTATATCTCTTATTTATAGGTATGAGAGAGATGAGGTTGAATACCCTCCAGCCAAAACAAAGAACAAAATAATCAAAAAAAGAAAAAAGAAAAGAAAACCAACTAGTTCCAGTACTGTCATGATTCATTCCCTTGATCAGATTACATGGTTTGTTTAGTGTTGGGTCCTTATTAAGTTGGTATGTGTTTAAGATAATGCTGAGGGGCTGGTTGTTAACTATTAACAGAATAGTTTTGCTTGTAGTTGATTACATTGCAATGTGCCCTTTCAAAGTTGGAACATGGCATCCCCTATAATGTGATGTATATTCCATGTCATGTTTGTTGAGATCCAAATTGATGTAGATGGGCAATACAGACTTTCAAGGTAGGTTTGCATTTTAAGGATCTGAAAATGTCTATTCAGGAGGCCATCCACTTTATAGATGGTCTCAAGTTTTAGCAGTACGTCTATGTTATCTGATAGTAGAGAACTAGTATCATTTCCTGGTATTACGAATTTGTATTGGTGCTAACTGGCCAGGCTTAGGTTGCCGCTTGTTTGGTCGGGGCCTGGCCTTGGCCCAAACTATTCATAAATGAGCTCGGGCTGCCTTCCCATTCGGTCCAATCGGTAGCCTTACTCATATGGGGCTGCCAAGAAGCTAGGTTTGGGCTGGGCTAAGGTTGGCCTGTGCACAACCTATTTAAAGCCGAGCCCTGCCCTGCCAGCCATTATACGTGGTGGGCCAAAACTGAGCACGCCTTGGAGGGCTGCCTGCGAGCAAGCTGATTGGTAGCTCTACGTATTGCACCTCTCCCTCTTGTTCCTCTCGTATCTGCCTCATTAGTTTGGTGGGCAACAGCCTAATAGAGACGCTAAAGGGTTACATGGCCACTATAATACCGAAGACAATGTGCTTCCCAATGCGTGGTAAAACGAATTTTTTTGCAAGTCTTAATTGCCTACAAATGCAATTGGACACAACAGCTAGAGTAGCAGGCAATGTGAATTTTCACTATTCACTCCCAACGGGGTACATTTGCCAACTAGTCTTTGGAGCATAAACACTATTTTTCTCATTTGAGGAAAATATCTTAGAGAAATTGAAATTTTTGTGGTTTCTCATCCTCCAAGAAGCATTGACAAAAGACATTTAGCTTTTTCTATTGACTTTATCTCCATTTTTGGGAATTTCTAAACTTCTTTTTTTGTTCTTTCTTGGGAACATCAATAGGTACCGTCATTCTTATGGGTTTTGCTCTTTTTGATAAAAGAAATCATGTGAGCTACAAATGCATGCTTCCTGTGATATCAATTACTTTCGAGGAAGACATCATTTAGCGATACATATCCAAAAAAAAAAAAATTCATTATAAGGGGATGAAATCCCTTGCAAGATATTAAAAGGGTCAAATTATTCCCTATTAATATGAGAGGGGTTACTTATTCTTTTATATTTTGATTAGGTACATCCTCTCAAAGATAAAATAAAAAACATTTACGAAAGGGTGCGGTTTGTATAGAGCTTTGGCTCTAAACAATCAAGTGATTTGGATTTGTAAAAACAAATTAAAATTAAAATACTATCAGACATATGCGATCGTTAAATCGGTCCAGATTCAATTTGATACGTAGGCGTTTATTGTAGCAGTAGGCACCTGGGCATAAAATATATATATATATATACCGACGGTTTAGATTGAATTTGGGCCGATCTGACGATTACAGATGTCCGGTAGTGTTTAAATTATAGTTTTTTTTTTACAATTCCAAATCACTTGAAATTTGTGTTCATAAAAAATAAGTGAATCTTCAAAAAATATCAAAAAAATATTTTACATAAAATAAATTGAATAACATACCCCTTGAAAAGTTTTGGGGGGGTATTTTGGTCATTTTATTTCGCGAATACTTTTTGTTATATTTTTATTAGGTGCACTTTGATGAGAAGAATTTACACGTAAAATTTCAAGTGGTTTGGATTTGTAGAAAAAAAAAAAAATTACAAACACTATTAGACATCTGTGATCGTCAGATCGGCCCAGATTCAATCTGGGTCATTGGGCTCATATGTTTATATGAACTAGTGGGCCAATTTCATCTTTTCC
>NW_006497375.1:2891154-2919228 GCF_000471905.2 Amborella trichopoda
AAATTCAGTAGGCCCTTGTGACTCAAATTGAAAGCTTTGGGTATTGTGTGTCTACCTTCTGGATGCTTTTTTTTTGGCTCAACACTGCCTCATTATCATGTCAGATTGATAACTAACAATTTGTTGAAAATTGCTTTTTAGTACCATGAAAAAAGGTATCGTCTTTCGGTTGATAAATTTCTATTGGAAATGCAATTTCATGTGTAGTCTTGAAAAAGAGAAAAAAAGTTAGTAAAACTTGGTTCCCATGATCGGAATAGGTACATAGAATATGATGCCATAATAGGGAATCTTCTATGAAAATGAAAGCATTTAGATGTGCGCTGAAAATTCTGTGGTAAACTCTGATGAATACTTTAAATGTTGTACCCTGAGAAATGCATGAAAAATCATGGGGTGCACGTGCAAAATGCTTGGCAAGCTTGGAGGAGATATTGGAGATATATAGGTAAGTGTGGAAATGCTTGGTAGTGCCAAGAGGTGACATAAAGGAGAATCATGCTGGTTTTTGAAACATTTATTTTGGGAAGTTGAGTTCCTTCATACTATCAAGTTTTTGTCATTTTCACTTGATAAGCAATCATCCATCTTGGTATCATTTATACTTGTTGCAGTAGGTAAAACAAAGAAACCAGAACAGTGGTCTTCTACTACTCTTCTATGAACTTGGTTGGAATTTTCGAACAAGTGGTTAAATTGTTAGCTAACAACTATAAACTTGTTATAGTTAACTTCCCTCAAAAAAAAAAAAAAAAACCAACTATACACTTGATAGCAAGTTGTATATGAAGATTGTCTATGACCTCTTCCTATTGTTTTGCTATTGAATAGTTATAAAGCTTCAATATGGTGGACAAGAAATTCAATTTTCTATACTTCAAATATGATTTTGGCTTTTGGCATGCAAATGCTTTTTTGTGGCATTTGTGTTTTTACATGGATAACCAACCAATGGTAATGTCCTAAAAAAAAAATTCAAACTCATTGAGTTTCTAGTGGCAAAGAGTTAACATCAGCATGATCATGTGTATAATCTATGTATAATGATATAAATATATTTCAAGTTATCGAATAGAAGTCATATACACATAACACATATATACGACGAGAAATTGCATGATGTCATGATTTTATAGACGCTAATTGGAGGAATGTCAAGTAGGATTCCAAGGGAAGCAATGGAAAAACAAACCATGCAGGTTATGATCATAAGTAACAACTTCTTTGGATATGGTACCCCATTTTTAATAACCTATATCGTATCATAATGAAAATATTTTGCATAAGAACATATACATGCAGTATTTAGGAAACCTCCCATCCATAATATTACCATGACTGTACATAATACACTATTCAAACTCATAATAGTTCAGATCCAGCCACATTGATGAGAGAGATAATGGTTTCTCTCAGCCTCCAGATTCAACCCATCTTGGAACAGTAGAAACTATAACATTCATCTTGAAAAGTTTACCTAGTATGCTATGATACAACTTATCCATTCAAAGCACAAAAGAACTCATCAAAAGACAACATACCTGATTATCTCCGTGAAATGATGGAATATCATATACAAAGGTGAAAGAATTTCTTTTGCAATGAGCTCCAACTGCTAAGGCATGGCTCCCTTTTAAGATGTGGGTTCATGAAGTACTGCAATCATCCATAATCCATTAGCTATGGTCCCTTACCTTTCATAGCAATCTGTTGAAAGGCTTCACCATCAAGTTAAGAGGATTGTCGAGTTTTTATACTATAACCAGGTCAGTAATGGCATAATGCTTTTTCCATGGGTCGCATTGGTCCACCCTCAAATTGCTCGTGCATGTTGAAAGTTCATTAAACAATTGTGTTGTCATATGCTAGAGGGCCCAGTGCTCAGGGACCTTGCAGGGGCCTTGAGTTCCATACATAATCACTATTAAACTAATGAAGGCTATTTTCAATGGGAGCTCATTTGGTTTTCTAACACATTTAACATGATAAGCAGACAATATTTAGCATTACATGTATGCATGTATTTATTGAATATTATCAGTTTACATCCCCCTTGCGCATCTAATGTTTAACTTAACTATTGCAGTTGATGATTTGGACTTGAATAATGTGTAGACTTTTACGGGGTGTTTCTTACTTGGCAATTGGGAAACATCTATGTGGTCCTGCCACAGGTTAGCAAATTCAGTTTGTCACCCAATAATTAACTAGGGAATGCATGTGAAGATAACTTTTTCAGCATTACTGGCTTCGGTAATTCCCCTCATTCTTTATTTCATATTTAAATTGTGCTTGCAGACTTTATCATAAGGTGCTGCCTCACTCAGCAACATAATGGACCAGGATTATCCATTGCCCCAAGCACATACCTGTCCAAAGAAAAAAGTTCTTAAATGCTAATCAAGAGTTTCCCTGCGTTAAACCCTCTCTCAAAAAGGAAAAAAAAAAAAACTCACACAGTGAGAAATAAGAAAATGCACAAAAGAAGTCCTAAAATTCATGAAAATGATGGTCAGATAAGCTGCTAGTTAGGTGTAGACATACATGTGCGTTGTTCCAAGTAAGGTTCTTGGTGCAATCCTTTCTTCCTTCTCTTCGAGTACCTTATTTGGAACAAGAGAAATAGAGTGTTGGACTCCATGAGAATAAAATGGTAATCAAAAGGTGACTAATAATGTAGCTCACTAGAAGATTGTGCCCAAAATCTTTCAATGTACTCATTTGGTCTAGAGGCTTCCCTGGCTCTTTCCTTTATTGCTTTCGAAGATCAATGACGTCAGGTGCCTTCACACCAGTTGGCGTACTACGGGAAAATTAAAAAACTCAATTTATTAATACGGCAGAGAGAGAGAGAGAGAGAGAGACCTGGAGAGTCTGGCAACTAATTGAATACCAACCTCCAATTCCTCTTCTTCCATCTATTCCTCCCCTTCCTCCAAGTCATCCCTATACTTACTCCTATCAACAAGTTCCTCTTGCAATCAAAGGAAAATGCATAATGAGACAACAATGATATCACCATCATTAAGGAAACTAAGAAAGTCATAGTAACATGGAAAGTCATTTTCCAACAAAGGAAGATTTAATTGCCTGCGCATGAAGTTTACTATAATAACACAAAGGACTTATTCTATTAATTCAATAAACTAAGTGAAAATGGATAGGGAAAGCTTTCTCTGTGACCCAAACAACATAGAAGTTATACGTGACCCCACTTCTTAGCTGTTTGATTCAAAATTGATGGCTACGATTGTTCATGCCACAATGTCACGCCAAAAGCTGATTTATTTTTCATTTTTTTATACAAAATATTTTTGGATGAAATTTTGAGCGTCCCATCATAAACTAGGGCGAACCTAAATAAAAATCAAATATTCCGTCACCGGAAATATTATGGTAACTTTTCATCACCGAAAATATTTTATTATTATTTTTATCATGTGCACCCCTATCAGATCTATGCATGCCCCAAATTTTTCTTTGAAATGATATATAACTATGAGCCGTCCGATCAAGATCTGAAGGTTAAGAGCCAACTTGTGACATTGTGGCTCAAGGCATCTACTTAGATCTGACGGCTGAGATCAGGGGTCACATATATTATATATGTGGATGGGGTTACATAGAAAGCTTTCTCAAATGCACAGCTCCATACCTCATAATTAGGTTGTTCTTGTTGTTGGACACCAAAAACGTCACTATAGTGGGCGTCCGAACTACAGAATAAAAATTTCATAGAAGCGGTCACAAAAGAATAAGCAATCGCACAGAAGAAGAATCCATACAAAATATTATAAACACTATGACAACATGAATGCAAGAATCATAGGAAGCTTACTTCATCAACAGGAGGCTTGCCCCAACCTCTAGGATGATCACCAAAGCTAGCACCAGGTGGAATAGGAGCATTCAGGCCAGGAAATCCAACTGAAAAACTATATCATGCATTTCAGCTACATTGCCCAAGCAATCCAGTTCACATGTCTACACATTACAACATGAGATCAGATTTTTTAGGACACGAATGTCCATCAATGAAGAGAAAATGGAAAAGTTTAGATACCATATACAGATTACATTTTTTTTTGCAAGTTAGCAAAGGTGTATTTCACAATATAAAAGACTTTCAAAATGAGTACCATAGCAAATGGCCAAATGCCCAGAGGCCTAATTCATGAATGAGGGAGAGAGAGAGAGAGAGAGTCTTCACCATGACATCCACAATTATTTTTAACAAAAATAGAATTAAAAAAATAAAATATGCAGCTCTCCTAATTTAACAATGCTTAACAACATAAAATATCACACCTACAATTACAAGGCAAAAAAAAGAGAAGACATAAACCACATGAAAAGCAAGTGCTGCTTAGGTGATTTTGTTTATCCTTCCTATTCTAGCGGATGCTTTCACTGGACCAGTGCCTGTAGTACTCTCCAACTTGCACATCTCTAAATAATTCTTCATTTCTTTATCCTTTTGCCTTTGCACTCCCCTGAAAATTGCCGAAAAAGGGTCCTGAATAGGACACCGCAGATACACCATAAAAGGACTTTGATTAAGGTTGCAAAAAAGAAAGAGGCAAAATATGAACTTGACATGATTCTAGCATACATTGCTCATGAAGAATATCATTTTCAAATAAAAATAATTCGAAAGTCAAGAAAACAACACAAATGTTGTGGTATATCAAAATGTAGCGAACGGAAATACTCTTCAAAAGGAGATATATGAAGTTGAACAACTAACAAAGTAGCTACAAGAGTCTTGATAGTATAGATACTTACAACGGAATCAAGGATAACTTGAGTGTCAAATATATCTAGGAAAAGCTGTTTTGAAAAAAAAATGTACATATTTTGGAAATTATTGGCCACATCGATAACCACTGCATAGATTCTGGCCTCCATCCACCGATAAAGGAAATACATAAAGTAATTATTGTAATGCTTGTCTACTAGAAATGAGGGCATCAAAATATTCAAGGAGTTCAAGTCATTTTGCTAACTGATAAAATATTCCAAACTATGTTAGAGGGCTTTGCTCTGCTTCTTTTTTTTCCATGATCATTTCCAGAAGTAAAATCAATATTTCTTTACAAAACCTAAGATATATTTCCAGAAATTAATATTATTTCAAAATCCTTTCCCATTTTCATGAACAACAGACAAATGATAAAGTCAACTATTGATATTATGCAAGTTCCACAAGGAAAGCAAAGACTTCTTTCGTTTGTTTATTTACTCTTTTGGATTACTTATAACAAGTGTAAAACCAGAACTCTTATACAGTTAATTAACAAAGAACAGAGACAAAATTGTACCAAAAAGAAACAAAAAGGGACTGCCCTCTAGACCAAGGTTACAAGATTTGTTGGGGATGCCCCCTCTTGGTGAGGCTATCCCCGATAGCATTGGCTTCATGCCATGCATGTTGGGAAGACACCTCAAGAGATTCAGTGGGCTAAAAAATATTCAAACACTAGTTCAGTCTCCAGCCACAAATAGAAATCCTACAAGTTTTGTTTTGTATATGATACATTTGTATCTGTCAGTGAAGTGTATTCCCCCACGCTGGATGTGGTCCACCATGAGAGCCTCTTTCTAATCAATAACCAACCGAGAACCTAGGTTTTGGGCCGGGCTGTGGAGAGCCATACATCGCTGGCAATGGCAGGGGAAGATCACTTGGCCAAAGCTGCTCATAGAAAGATGTTCTGCCAAAAAGAACCCTGATTTAGCTGACTCCTACACCATCTTGTCCTTGCCATGGTGAGGACTGAGGACGGAAATTTGGATTTAGGGGTTATAGCAGGGTTATCAGGTCTCAGACTTCATCATTGGACAGTTCTGTTCTAAACCTCGGATAAAAAAACATGCCTAAAGAGAACTTTGTTTGCATTAGAGACATGACAACCTTGGTCAGCTGCCACTGGGAAGATGATAGGGAATTGGGCTTCCAAACTGCTTTTTCACAATCACTGATGTCTCCACATTTGAATATTATCTCTAGTTTCTGCCATGAACCGAATATGAAATGGGCCAAATATGCAGAGATGATACTTTTTCAATCCCCTGGACCCTTGCATTGGTTGAACCTCTAGAGAAAGCCTAAGCCCTCGCAGCCATACCTACACTGAATAACCAGCCTCCAAAGTTGGTCATCCTGCATTGCAAAGTGCCACCACCATTTTCCCTACAGGATCCTATTCATCTGCTTTAGGCACCTAATGTGCAATCATCCATACCTAATGGATTTGCAAATGGTGTCCTACTTTACTAGATGAAACTTATGTTTTCTTTGTGCCGACCAAAGGAAGTTCTCATTAGGTGCTGAAGTCTCTTGACAATAGATATCCTCCTAATGGGAGACATCTGGAAAACTGAGATCTTGAAGAGAGTTTTATATTAAGCGCCCTGCATTTGTTTTATAAAAAGGAAAAGACATGTATTTTAATTAATATAAGGGCAAAACGTTTTTCAATTTTTTTTACTAGATATTTCTAAAATCACCATTCAGAATTAGGATGTGTGTGTGTATAAAGATACACACAGGAATCGTCATTGTCCATTTGAGACTAAAGCAAAGCAGTTAAACTCACCAGCCATCTTTATCTTGGAGCTAGATGAAAGACCAGGCTGGAACAAATGAGCAAAAATATACACCACTCCACGCACCCACACAGTGAGACCTTCATCTTCATCTTTCTCCAAAACCTTTTTTATATAATCAGGGCAACATATACAACGAGATGCAATAACCAGCAAAAGAGGCTTCCTCAAAGCCACTGGCTTGCTTTGAGCTTTACAAAAAGCAATTGCTAATGCCTGCTTAGATCCTTCAGTTTCAAATGAGAGCCTCGGCAAATGGAGCAAAACATGTGCACATGACCAAGCTCTCCATGTTGCAGCATGGTATCCTTCCATGGCCTCGCTGATAAATGTATCGATGCCTTCGATTATTGAATGCTTGGAACTAGGAGGTGCAGGTGGGGCTGGCAACTCCCTTTATTCCACACCCTCTATGCAAATGAACAACTTCTTTTATGGCATCGAAGATGGACATGTCCTCCATGCATCATGATGGGGGTGAAGCATGTTCCTGACGTAGAAAATTCAAGATCAGTAATTTTGGTGGGGATACATGAAATAAAAAAGAGTCAAGACTACGTAATATAACCATATAAACTGTTCACTCGTTAAAACATGGGAGTAACAAGTATTCAAAAATTGAAATTTACTATGCATATATTGGAGAAAAAGGAGAATGTATAAGAAATGAGGTGCTTGAATCAGATCTATAGAAGGACAAAAAAAATAGGAGGAAATGGTGAGAAATGGTTACACGATTACTTATAACGGCACATACCACCAAATAATATCCCAATTTCACAAATCGAGCTTTAACTAGTTATTTGGATATTCCTCCAGCTTAAGGGGATAAAAAATATCCAATAACAATATAAAATAGTACCTGTACAGCAAGCAAGAATAGTACCTGTACAGCAAGCAACCAAGCTTCCTTCAGCAACATGCACGCAATGGTTGAACAACAAGACCTCCACTCTTGGCTTAACATACTGTTCTTTTCATACGGCATGGAATTGTCCCAAACATGAGCCAATACTACTAGCGTATATCCCAGCTTTCTACCACCTGCAAAAAATTACATTGATTTAACAATAGAGGTAATTGAGAAACCATCTTGATTTTTTCTGAGAAAAGGTTAACTGCCTGAGAAACCATCTTGTTTAACAAAACAAACAACAAATATCTATAATGCAACCAGCAAAGGTAAACAAACAACATACAAAGTTGCATTTTCCATATTCAATGGCTATCTATACTTTTGGGGTCCCTATTCCAAGTAATGACTAATCCCAACATTTCATACTACCAAATATTCCATTGGCAGGTTGCCATCCGATTATGGGTAGGAATCATATCCCCAATCAAATAAATTATTCATGTCTTGTGATGCAATTCATATCATCAATGAATCTCTCTCTCTCTCTCTCTCTCTCTCACAAACACACACACGAAGATGGAGAAATATGAACATCAAACCAAATTTGACCAAATTCAAGGTGAAATGAAACCAAATAGATGGATCTAGTAGTAAAAAGTTCTGAATCTTCTGATGAATTCAAGGTGAAATGACATCAAAGGACATTATATATTAGTATATCTAGTTTTAGTTGTTCTAGAATTAAGAAATAGAAGTATTCAAGTAAACCTTCAAAAGTGTGATACCAAGCATGAATTTATCATGATGGAGCACCCCTCATTTGATTAGGAAATGTTTCTTGGATTTCATTACTAAATGAGGCATAGTGAGTCTGTGGGTGCGGATGTGATCGAATAATATAAGTGTTTATTTGTCCATTTGCATGTGTGTGAAAGAAGGAATAAAAGAATTGGGATCTTTATTGACATGGCAGGCCAGTCTCACACCGTTTGACGTGTCCATAGACCACAATGCACTTCAAATGGAGGAAATCTGTGATCCTAGCCAGGGTCACTGTAAGGACCCAGACTTTTCTGACACTTTGAAGCCGCTGCACATGCATGAGGATGCCGTCGTACATGTATGACCGCTGTGCGTGCAAAGGATCAGCCGCTGTGAGTGTAAGGATGCCGCTGTGCGTGCAAAGGATCAGCCGCCGTGAGTGTAAGGATGCCGCCGTGAGTGGATGCCACCGTGTGTGCAAAGGATCAGCTGTCGTGAAAGGATGCCACCATGCGTGCAAAGGATCAGCCGCCGTGCGTGTATGCCACTGTGCGTGCAAAGGACTAGCCGCCATGAGTATGAGCATGCCGTCGTACGCAACAGAGAGTTCATGCTGCCAAGCACAGAGATTTCATGATTGTTTGTATGTTTCTAATGTGCCAAGTGCCATCTGCATGTCTCTTTGAGGACACTTGGCTCTTGCAGCCTGCCACCTCTTTCTTTTACTGATTATAAAACCCCTCTTCTTACCTCCCATAAGCCTTTGCTCTCTCTCTCTCTCTCACCCAGCTCCTTAGCCTTGCGAACTTGTGACCTCAAACCCACCATCCTTGGAGCTTGGCCTTGTGAAGGACATTGGGAGTTCCTATAGTACTATAAGTGGATTCAAGATCCATGTTTTATCTTTGTTTGAATGCATGTTCAATTTAATTGTTAAAGTATGAAATTAGGTAGAGATATGAATGTATTTGGAGAACCATGCTTCTGAAATTGGGTTAAGCTTGCACTCTATTTTTCTAGAATTATGACTCTCTTTTGAGCAAATGTTTGAGCATTGAGAATACTTCTATTAACCATGAAATTTTGTGGGGAAGTACCCCTTTGAGTCTATTTTCAGAGGGAAAAGGCCTCTTATATATATCTTTTGTGATTGGAAAGTTATGAGACTTTTGCTAGAACATGCCAAATCTGTGACATAAAATTCCAAGAGCTTTACATGTTTTTGTAATGAACTGTTATTGACCAAATCATGTCCAAATGAGCTCAAACCATTTTTGCATGAAAAACGAGTGAGTCTACTTCAAAAATGGTTTTGGAACCATGTTGAAATTCTCGAAGGTTTGGAAATTATGTTCCTTGTTCCATGAAGGTGTCACTGTTATGATTGAAGGGAATTTCCAGAGCTGTTATATGTTTTTGTAACGAACTGTTTACTGACCAAATCATGTCCGAATGAGCTAAAACCAATTTTGCATGAAAGATGAGTGAGGCTACTTCAAAAATGGTTTTGGAACCATGTCAAAATTTTCTATGGTTTGGAAAATTATGCTCTTTTTTCCATGAAGGTGTCACTGTTGTGATTGCAGGGAATTTCCAGAACTGTTATATGTTCTTGAAATGAATTGTTTGTTGACCAAATAATGTTCAAATGAGCTCAAACTACTTTTGCATGAAAAATGAATGAGTCTATTAAAAAATGGTTTTGGAACCATGTCGAAATTCTCTATGGTTTGGAAATTATGCTCCTTTTTCTATGAAGGTGTCACTGTTGTGATTGCAGGGAATTTTCAGAACTGTTACATGTTTTTGTAATGAACTGTTTACTGACCAAATCATGTCCAATTGAACTCAAACCACTTTTGAATGAAAGATGAGTGAGTCTATTTTAAAATTGGTCCTAGAATCATAAGGAAATTCTCTGTGGTCTGAAAACTATGCTAAAAAAGATAGGCTGTGATCACTTCTTCTCAAACCCGCAAAATGTTTAAAAAATGTTATAAATGAGCCTGATGACTTGTATTTTGCTCTGGACATGTATGTGTATATTAAATGTATGCTTTGTTCTGATAAGAATATGTTCTGATAAGAATTTTCTTTGATAAGAACCTGTTTTAATAAGAATATGTTCTGATATGAATCTGCTCTAATAACAATCTGTTCTGATAAGAATGTGTTCTGTTAAGACTCTGCTCTGATAAGAATCTGTTCTGATAAGAATCTGCTCTGATAAGAACGTTGCGCCGGCAGTTGAGATATTTTTCCCTAACTCCCTATGATAGGATGGGAGTTAGAATGATTGTGTGTGTTGGGTTGGGTCGCCCCCCTCAAACTTCTGTTTGAGGCACTATCCATTGGGACCCCTTTAGTGGTGTGACGCCCTCTAGCGGAGATGCTTAGAGAGGGCCGTGTCTTGCAAGGCCTGTGCCTATCAAAAGCCCCAAAGTGCGTTGGGACTGTGTTTGTGTGAAGGCATTACAAAGTGGGTCCCTCGCTTGTCATTGTCTTCCCTCCTGAGTCAAGTCCTAAGCAACAGGATTCGCTTAGCTTGATGGATAGAGCTTCTACTTTGGAGTAGGCGAATTAGGGAGTGAGTTGGTTAATGCTTGCTAATGTTGCTTATACTTATTAGGCTTATTGAGTTACAGTTGTGATGCTCGTGATGGAAGGGTTTGATAAATGGCTAATTCATATGATATCTGCGTTGTAATTACTCATCCCTGAAAAGAATCATTCATGACACATTGCTAGACATAATTGTAACACGACATCTGGATCTACTTACAGGGCATTGTAGCTCATTCCTTTAACTTCCATCCTTGTAGAGCAATAGCCGTAGGCCTAGGGTGAACGATTCGGGATCACGGCTGGTGGTAGGAGCTCATGCTGCTTACAGAAAAGTGGTTCCATTGTATGTTTCTGATGGCTGATAGCCACAGATTTCGTTTAAAATTTAAAGTTATGTAATGATCAAGGCCTTTGATGCCCAAGAACTTTTTGTAATACTTTGAAAACTTATGTACAATGTATTTCACAATTTTGGGACTTGGTTATCCTGCTTTTGGTTTATGTGTGAGTGATGTAAAACTTTTGTTTTCTTACGTGGTTTGCTTTGTTTACCGTTTTTTTAAGGCGTTGAGCGCACTCCCACCTGAGTGGCATTCGCTTACCCTGGATCACGGTCCCACACTCTGTTCCCCTATGGAAAAAGAGGTCAATTCTATCTCCCTGACTAGAGGCAAAGAGGTCAATTCCCCAGGAAAAACTTCTGGGTACTCTCTTACCACAAGTATCTCTTCTAATTTGGACTGGACATCCCGATTCTCTACTATATAGGCTAAGTATCCAACACATCTTTTCGCCAGAAGACGGGAAGCCCGAAGGGCAGAAATAAAGTGTAGAGGGGGAGCGTCTCTGATACCCACAAAGTGCAGTTCAAGCTAGTTAGGGCATCTAAAGGTCACAGTCTTATCATAACAGTTAACAGTAGCACAGTGGGTGGATAACCAATCCATGCCCAGATTAACATCAAAATCCTGAATATCTAAAAGTATTAGGTCTATGGGCAAGTCACACTTCTCAAGTAAAACTTCACACTATTGTGTACCCTATCAGTTTCCATAGAATCCCCCACAGGTGTGCACACTACTAAAGTATAGTCAAGACATGAAGGTTCAATATTTAGATGACATGCAAAATGAGGTGCGCCAAAAGAGTGAGAGGAACTAGGGTTAATCAAGATTTTAGCTTCCTACTAGAAATAAAAAGCGTACCTCTGATCACCGAGGTAGACGCCTTGGCCTCCTGCTTCGTAAGTGCAAATACCAGACCTTGAGTCTTTGGTCGGTTCTCCGGCTTTACCATGGGGCAGTACTTGATCTAGTGGTCAGGCTTTCCACACCTAAGACATGTTTTTGATTTCTTATAGTACTCTGTCGCAAAGTGGTTGCTCCCTCCACAATATGAGCAGGTCGGGTGCCGATTCTCCCTCACATCGCTCGAAAAGGTCTTTTGAGCTTTCATGTTCCCCTAACTAGGCCTTCCCCTGACATCTCTCCTCTGAGGCAGCCGAGTCTTCCTGCAAAAATTCCTGGACGATGCAGACCTTACTCTCCCTTCTGTCCTCATCTGAAATTACTCGCAATCTTTTTCAATCTTCATAGCGAGGTCTACCAAAGGGGAGAACGACTTAGGGTTGGCTGATATTACTCTTCCTCTGATATCTGGCTGGAGGCCCCTTTCAAAATTGCTTGCCGCCTCTGTATTGATGATGTGAGGCGCGTACCGAGAGAGATCTGCGAACTTGGCTGCATATTGTTCTATTGTCAGCCTCCCTTATTGCTGCTCAATAAATTCAACTTCTTTCCTCTCCCAGACAGAATCAGAGAAATATTATTTTTCAAATGCCACTAGGAAATTCTCCCAGGTGGCCTCAGTCCCTGTCTCCATCCAGGACTGTTTTACCGAACTCCACCAATGTTCGGCCTCCCCTTTCAACATAAGGGTTCCCAATCTGACCTTCTGCTCATCTGAGCAGTGCAAATAGCCTCTCTTCTCTCTCTATCTCTCTCTTGGTTATTTAGGAGTTTGGGTTGTCATTTGGGTTCCTCTGGATTAGAGAAACCATCAGAAGTCCTAATATTTAGTATTTTAGTGATATAGTAAAGAGCAAAGAGAGAAACCAATGAGCCAAAGCTGCTGCCTGTGTGCCTGGGGAAGGCCCAATTAAGAGAGAGAAAGTCAAAGTTCTAGCCTAAACAGAAAAATAAACCCCCATGCTCAAAGTGGCAGCAGATGTGGGGAGTTTCCTCCTCTCTCTAATCCTCAAGATCACCAAATATGCCATAGCCGGCAAGCTAAGGATGCAGTCGCATTATTAATGAATGACCACACAATCACACCTTCTCAATCGCATGCCATCACACAATATCATGTCATGGAATGCCATGTTATCAACATACATACATCATGGCTATATCAGAGAGGCATTCTCTCTCTTCGACGCCATGCTCATCGGAGACGCATACTCATGGACCGTGATAATCAAAGACTTGGAAAAACACATATTACAATAATATAAAATCTGAATATATGAGAAGCAAGGCAATGTCTTTATTCAAAATTTTAAATATTATAATATTTATATCTTGTTTTATCAACCAAACTCGAAATAATTGTGAATATATCAAGTTAACATGCAAACATACATGGAGGAAGGCATGATTCGAACCCCTTGTGCCCGAGCCACGAACGAGCCTTTTGAGGACTTAATTTTATCCCATTGTCTAAAGCACAGGTGATAATAATAACTCAAGGAGATCAATCGAATGGGAAGCAAATAATCACTTTTATTTCACTTAATGGGGATCAAATCATGAGAGAGATATATATCAAAATAGCATTTGAAAGTTTGAGAGAGATACTGCACAAAATAAAGAAGATATGGTGAAACTACACCATGAGGGACCACACGAACTTTTCATTATACAAAAAGAGGCTCAAGATATTATCTCATATGCTCAAATATAATAACATAAACCTTTGATCAAATGTATATTCTCGATAAAAATTCCAGAAAATTTGGATCAAGAAACTCAAAGTGAAACTATTCAAAACTATGGAGTAAATAAGTTAGTCTACACATGCTATGTGTGAGGACTACAGTATTGCTTGGAGACTCTACAAAAACCAAGTATTCATGACGAAAAGATGTAGAGAGCCGCTGTAAATTAAAATTACAGCAACCTTTGATAATGGAAATGAGGTAGGAATTGAAATATAAGAAGAAAACTTAATACCTTAGTGAAGAAATAGTATGGGCTTGATCACATACATGAGGGACTAGTCCATGGAAGGGTTTCAAATGAAAGCTCAAGGAAGAAGATACTCTCATGGGTGGCCACACTTTTGTCAAGGGGGCTATCACTCTCTCTCTTTGAAGAGAATACTCAAGTTAGGGTTTTGAAATGATCCCAAAAGTTACTTTTATACTTAGATCATAAAGATCGATTTGATCTTGAGCCTTGATGCCTTGGATGAGCTTTTGACACCTTTCACTCCTTAAAACCTAGGGTTATAGTCATTTTACCTTAAAACCCTTAGCTCCATATTTTATTTCCCATTAAATCTAAATTCCTGTTTACACTTATGCCCATGGTTTTTAAACAATTTGTGAGAGTCAATAAAAGATAAGGACATGAACATAAAGATACTATGAGACATCCACACATGTGAATAAAATATCTTATGACACCACTAATGGATTTCAACAACACTAAAGTTTCTCATGGGTCAAGCCCATAAGGTGGTGTCACATAAGGTATACCCACATGTCACAAAATCATATGCGGATAATAATATAAATTAAAATAATTCTGAAAATCCCGTGACTTCACACATACCAAAAAATGGCACATGTGAGCAAAAAAAGATGCGACTTAAATCAAACTTAAGCCATAACAATATATAACACTTTAAATAAGTGGATAACATGTTATAACACAATACCACCAAAAGATGTAATGATAAATAGGTCTCCACGTGGATATGACGTCAGCATGAAATTAGAAACACTATGGGGAAATTTGGACAATTGACAAATCTCAATATTTGTTAGATTTCCAAAAGGAACCAAGATAGCCATTTATAATTGTAGTTGCTTTTGCAGCTCTGAAATATACACTTTGATACTTTATCTAGATTTTGTGGTTAAAAAGAAAGATTAGTGAAGATAGCGAGTTGAAATAAGATGAAACATGGCCCACACACGAGAGTACCAACAAGAAAGACAACAATCCAAAAGGGAACTACCACTGCTACAATTACACCATTCGAACCCCAAAACAAAGATAAAAAATTTCCATAATTAGCCCACCTAAACCCTAAAAGAACCCATAAATGTGAGACTCTCAAAATTTTCTATTGACATAAAGCACAACAACAAAATACAGTAAATGAAAACACCCATTAACCAAGTCAGCCAACTCATGGATATTGTGATTTCATTTGCAGAGTGTCAATGTTGGCATGCCATAATTCTTTTCAGGAGATTGCAATTAAAATGAATGAATCAAAGCGATTGTGAGTTTACATAAGAATCGAGCTGATTGCAACATCAAAGTCAATAGGATTTACAAGAGCAACCTGGGATTCCTATTGCAATCAGGATCGAGTTTCCCTCTCTAATTCCTGGTGGATTAGGGTTTTTTGAACTGCAAAACCCTAATCCACCATAAATCTAATTTTCTCCAGATTAATACACAACCATTAGACCTATCTGATTAGGATGGCCAAATGTCTGCGGTTGTGGAGCTTCAGACCTCAACTTTGTGGAGAGAGGGAGCTCTGGGCAGAGAGAGAGAGAGTGAGAGAGAAAAGTAGAAATGACAGGATGAAAGGTCGAACGAGGTTTTGGGGCATTCTAGAGCACTGTCCAGTACTACGAACATTGGACAACATAAGCTAGTTGTCTGGTAATACAAACGCTGGACAGAGCTAGTGCTTTGTGGAAAGAATGGGCCCTCCTGTCCGGCATTATCATTGCCAGATAAGAGCCCCCAAAAGGTGTCCATACATAAATCGCTCAAAAATTTAAATAATAAAAATTGTCACAAATTATTTGTAGGACTATTTTGATCATTTTCACTATTTGAATTATTTTCATAGTGTTCTTAGGCTGCATCTTTCTAAGCCCACACCCTCCAAATTTCAGGTAGATTCGATAAATAAATATAAAATTAAAAGTTTTGAAATTTGAAAATTTGGAGCATGCACAATTATATTTAATGCCCACCACTAGTTTTATAGAAAGGAAAAGACACAGGTATTTTAAAATTGCTAAAACTACCATTCAGAAACAGGATGTGCGGGTGTGTGTGTATATATAATGATACATATAGGAATCTTCATAGCCCATTTGATACTAAAACAAAGCAGCCATACTCATATCTCAGAGTCAGATGAAAGACCAAGCTAAAATGAACGAGTAGAAATACACATCAAACCACACACCCACACAGTGAAACCTTCATTGTCCACGGACCCACATGCCAATCAACTAGATTGCCCTCTTTCAGAGATTGACCAACTGCAAAGAGAGGCTTGGCTTTACCTAATTGATGTATCATGTGTCGCGAACCTTAGGAAACTAACCCTCACCTCTTTATATATTGTCCCTTGGCCCATTCCTTGTGGGGAGCTTTTCTTCAGCTCTTCAAATGGCAATGGATGACCCCAAAAAATATTTCCAATCTCTTCTTTTCTCTCCACCTCTACCCCTGGGCCTCTTCAGGTATCATATTGTGGAAGGCTTCAATGGCAGCCCTCATTTGGGAAATTTCGATAGAACGTAACAATCATATCTTCCGACGACAGTTCTCTACCATTGAATCCTTGTTTGATATAATCAAAGCAGCAGTTATCTGCTGGGCTACTAATCACAATCGATTCAAAGGCCTCCCCCCTTCGGCCTTCCACCTGCACTGGTACAATCTCCTTTTCTTACCGCCACGCGAGTAACTCACGAGCCTCCTTGTGGCTTCCTCCAGAGTTGGACTGCGTAAAGCTCAACTTTGATGGTTGTTCCATAGGCAACCCAGGGCTATCAAGTATAGGTCTTTTTAGAGACCACAAATAGTCCACTTTGACCTCTTTCTCGAAGTCATAGGTCAATCCGATTTCCAATCAGCAGAAGCTAGATCATTTCTTGCAGGCCTCAAACTATTTGACAACTCTTGGGGCCAAGCTCTCACCATAGCAGGGGACTCCCACAATGTTATTTCCTGGGCCTCTAGTTCGACTAACTACCAATGGTGATCCAAGAAAACAGTACCTCACTCCATGACCAGGCTTGAAAGTTCTCAAGCAACCATGCAGTTAACTCCATTATCACTACCTACCCTCCTCTTTACTCTTGACCACAGCCCCTTCGTTCAATTTCCTAAATCAAAAGATATTTTGTTCCCCTTATAAATTAGAGTTCGAGATAGAAATATGATTAACATGCTATAAGACAATATCATGAAATTTGCATTACCAGGGTTTAATTAACTTGCAATCAATCTGGGCATGTACGTCACAAACCATATTGAGATTGCCCATTAGAAACATTGAGTCCCATCATAGAACATAAAACTGGAATGATTTGATAGTAGCTTGAAGAATAGTGAGGCTGTTTAGGGTCTACCACTGCATAGTTGTACCTCTCCCAAAACGTTTGCTAGTTTGAAGAGCGGACCTCAATTCAGGTACAAGTTCGATAAAATAGAGCTCCAAACAAAAATGAATTTCACAAATAATGCACGAGATAACTAAATTTGAAGAAACTACAATTCCTACAAAAGGGCATCTTAGACAAAAAAGAGACAATATCTTGTCCAGTTCAACCTGCATGAATGCTGGAACAATTTGGACCTAATTACTGTGTTCCTTTGTTTTGGGAAGCTAGCAGAATTTTCATGTCATGTGAGTTTTATTCGATGCAAGTACAAAGGCTGCTAAGTGATAACAATGATTTGGAAGGTGATTCAAGAGAAGATTCATCTTAAACTGAGATTGAGCTGACGATGAGAACACTATCGGACATTCGTAAGCGTCAGATCAGCCACAGAATGGCTCAGATTCAATTTGGGCCATTCGTGTATGGGCGTACAGCAGTGACTCCCATATATATATATATAGGCGAAATTGAATAATGTTTCATCAAGAGGTTTTGCCATAAAAATCATTACGAATCTACACAAGCTATGGCAGATTGCCTATGCTTTTTTGCATGAAAAAATAACGCCACGGATCTGCTATGTCTGTTGCAGTACTGCCACAGACATGTCCGTGGTGGCCTTTTAATCCACACTGTCCGAAAAAATCGGATGGCGCCGAGCCTATAGGCGAAAATCCTATTCATTTGGGAATGGATTCTGTAAGCCCACGGGCTGACAACTACAGTGTCAGCCAACGGCCCAGATTCAGTAGGTTCTTGTGACTCAAATTGAAAGCTTTGGATATTGTGTGTCTACCTTCTGAATGGTTTTTTTTTTGGCTAAACACTGCCTCATTATCATGTCAGATTGATAACTAAACAATTTGTTGAAAATTTGCTTTTTAGTACCATGAAAAAAGGTATCATCTTTCGGTTGATAAATTTCAATTGGAAATGCAATTTCATGTGTAGTCTTGAAAAAGAGAAAAAAAGTTAGTAAAACTTGGTCCCCATGACCGAAATAGGTACATAGAATATGATGCCATAATAGGGAATCTTCTATGAAAATGAAAGCATTTAGATGTGTGCTGAAAATTCTGTGGTAAACTCTGATGAATACTTCAAATGTTGTACTCTGAGAAATGCATGAAAAATCATGGGGTGCACGTGCAAAATGCTTGGCAAGCTTGGAGGAGATATTGGAGATATATAGGTAAGTGTGGAAATGCTTGGTAGTGCCAAGAGGTGACATGAAGGAGAATCATGCTGGTTTTTGAAACATTTATTTTGGGAAGTTGAGTTCCTTCATACTATCAAGTTTTTGTCATTTTCACTTGATAAGCAATCATCCATCTTGGTATCATTTTTACTTGTTGCAGTAGGTAAAACAAAGCAACCAGAACAGTGGTCTTCTCCTACTCTTTTATGAAATTGGTTGGAATTTTCGAACAAGTGGTTAAATTGTTAGCTAACAACTATAAACTTGTTATAGTTAACTTCATTCAAAAAAAAAAAAACCAACTATACACTTGATAGCATGTTGTATATGAAGATTGTCTGTGACCTCTTCCTATTGTTTCGCTATTGAATATTTATAAAGCTTCAATATGGTCGACAAGAAATTCAATTTTCTATACTTCAAATATGATTTTGGCTTTTGGCATGCAAATGCTTTTTTGTGGCATTTGTTTTTTTACATGGATAACCAACCAAGTCTCTCCTCGGAGGCAGCCAAGTCTTCCTCCCAAAATTCCTGGACGATGCGGACCTTACTCTCCCTTCTTTCCTCAACTGAAATTCCTCGCAATCTTTTTCAATCTTCATAGCTACCAAAGGGGAGAACGACTTAAGGTTGGCTGATATAACTCTTCCTCTGATTTCTGGCCAGAGGCCCCTTTCAAAATTGCTTGCCTTGTGCGCCTCTGTATTGATGATGTGTGGCGCGTACCGAGAGAGTTCTGCGAACTTGGCTGCATATTGTTCTGTTGTCAGCCTCCCTTATTGCAGGTCAATAAATTCAACTTCTTTCCTATCCCGGAAAGAATCGGGGAAATATTATTTTTCAAATGCCACTAGGAAATTCTCCCAGGTGGCCTCAGTCCCTGTCTCCATCCAGGACTGTTTTACCGAACTCCACCAATGTTCGGCCTCCCCTTCAACCATAAAGGTTCCCAATCTGACCTTCTGCTCATCTGAGCAGTGCAAATAGCCTCTCTTCTCTCTCTATCTCTCTCTTTGTTATTTAGGAGTTTGGGTTGTCATTTGGGTTCCTCTGGATTAGAGAAACCATCAGAAGTCCTAATATTTAGTACTTTAGTGATATAGTAAAGAGCAAAGAGAGAAACCAATGAGCCAAAGCTGCTGCCTGGTGCCTGGGGAAGGCCTAATTAAGAGAGAGAAAGTCAAAGTTCTGGCCTAAACAGAAAAATAACCCCCCATGCTCAAAGTGGCAGAAGGTGTGGGGAGTTTCCTCCTCTCTCAAATCCTCAAGATCACCAAATATGCCATAGCCGGCAAGCTAAGGATGCAGTCGCATTATTAATGAATGACCACACAATCACACCTTCTCAATCGCATGCTATCACGCAATATCATGTCATGGAATGCCATGTTATCAGCATACATACATCATGGCTATATCAGAGAGGCATTCTCTCTCTTCGACGCCATGCTCATCGGAGACACATACTCATGGACAGTGATAATCAAAGACTTGGAAAAACACATATTACGATAATATAAAAGCTGAATATATGAGAAGCAAGGCAATGTCTTTATTCAAAATTTTAAATATTATAGTATCTATATCCTGTTTTATCAACCAAACTCGAAATAATTGTGAATATATCAAGTTAACATGCAAACATACATGGAGGAAGGCATGATTCGAACCGCTTGTGCCCGAGCCACGAACGAGCCTTTTGAGGACTTAATTTTATCCTATTGTCTAAAGCACAGGTGATAATAATAACTCAAGGAGATCAATCTAATGGGAAGCAAATAATCACTTTTATTTCATTTAATGGGGATCAAATCATGAGAGAGATATATATCAAAATAGCATTTGAAAGTTTGAGAGAGATACTGCACAAAATAAAGAAGATATGGTGAAACTACACCATGAGGGACCACACGAACTTTTCATTATACAAAAAGAGGCTCAAGATATTATCTCATATGCTCAAATATAATAACATAAACCTTTGATCAAATGTATATTCTCAATAAAAATTCCAGAAAATTTGGATCAAGAAACTCAAAGTGAAACTATTCAAAACTATGGAGTAAACAAGTTTGTCTACACATGCTATGTATGAGGACTACACTCTTGCTTGGAGACACTACAAAAACCAAGTATTCATGACGAAAAGATGTAGAGAGCTACTGTAAATTAAAAATGGAAATGAGGTAGGAATTAAAAATGGAAATGAGGAAGGAATTGAAATATAAGAAGAAAAACTAATACCTTAGTGAAGCAATAGTATGGGCTTGATCACACACATGAGGGACTAGTCCATGGAAGGGTTTCAAATGAGAGCACAAGGAAGAAGATACTCTTGGGTGGCCACGCTTTTGTCAAGGGGGCTATCACTCTCTTTCTTTGAAGAGAATACTCAAGTTAGGGTTTTGAAATGATCCCAAAAGTATCATGGTGATCCAAGCAAGCAGTACCTCACTCCCTATCCAGGCTTGAAAGTTCTCAAGCAACCAAGCAGTCAACTCAACTATAACTACCTACCCTCCTCTTAACACTTGAACACAGCCTCCTCATCCCATTTCTTAAATCTGAAGACATTATGTTCCCCATGTAAATTAGAGTTCGAGATAGAAATATGATTAACATGCTATAAGACAATATTATGGAATTTGCATTACCAGGGTTTAATTAACTTGAAATCAATCTGGTCATGTATGTCATTGAGATTGCCCATTAGAAACATTGAGTCACATCATAGAACATAAAACTGGAATGGTTTGATAGTATCTTGAAGAATAGTGAGGCTGTTAGGGTCTTCCACTGCATAGTTGCACCTCTCCCAAAAAGTTTGCTAGTTTGAAGAGCAGACCTCAATACAGGTACAAGTTCAAGAGCTCCCAACATAAATGAATTTCACAAATAATGCACGAGATAACTAAATTTGAAGAAACTACAATCCCTACAAAAGGGCATCTTAGACAAAAATGAGACAATATCTTGTCCAGTTCAACCTGCATGAATGCTGGAACAATTTGGACGTAATTACTGTGTTCCTTTGTTTTGGGGAGCTAGCAGAATTTTCATTTCATGTGAGTTTTATTTGATGCAAGAACAAAGGCTGCTAAGTGCTAATAATGATTTGGTCAAGAAAAGATTCATCTTAAACTGAGATTACGTTTACGCAAAACAACAATTCACATGAAGTGACATGTTAATTCTTATTAGTGAAGTGAGGGACCCAATTCAAATATGCATTTGGTTGAATGTTGAAACACGCCTCAACAAATATTTCTATGTGATGAATCACACGGATGAGATATAAGATGGAAGACAAATTCAAAAGCTATAAAAAGAAATATAAATAATAAAAATTGTCAAAAGTAAATAAGAAAAATTAACATAAAAAAGAAAATACATGCATCCCATACATGAATATGGTTGTTCAACTTCTAGACCTATGTCAAAACTTATGGGGGCAAACATATCAAATCGTAGGTGTCCATGTCTGAAATTTCAAGATGTGAACAGGAAAATGCCTCCATGTTTGACACCAAAAAATGACACATGCTTGGTGAGGCTCATCAGATTGTCTACTGGTATGTCGAAAGCAACACATTAATCGGATATAGCGGTAGAGCCACGCACCACGACATGTCTAAAATAAAATGCTTCTAGATCCAATAATCGAAAGGCCCGAATGAGAAATTCAATATTTATCAAGATAGATTTGGAAAGAGGAAATAAGAATTCCAACTAAAATAAAGCTATTATGCATCTTACCAATTGCTCATCAGTTTATGAATAAATCTAACAGGCAGGTCATAAATGACCAAAACAAAATTCATGTCTACAAACAACATTGTATGATGTTGGTTATTTGGGGGAAGAGAGGAGCAGGAGATGAATTAGGAGGAAAACGCTGAGGTGAAATAATAAGGCTAGGGGAGGGCATATCAAGAGGGGTTGCTGGAAGAAGGGTTGCAAGCATGGGATGGCGTTGGGAGAGGGTGGAGAGAGAGGGGGAAAAGAAAGCGAGGATAGAGAGGGTATAGGAGCTTGGAAAAAACGAGATGAAGGAGCAGTTTGCATGTGAAACACGATTGGATGGGTGAAAAAGGGGGGAAAGGGACACGACAGGAGAGGGCAAGTGTCCACCATCCGTGTAGAGGAAAGGCTCAGAAAATGTAACTGAGGAAACAATAGGATCAATGAGTGAAAAGAGGAAAAGGGAGGAGAGTTGCTTGCTAGTTTCCTAAGACCGGAGGGAGACATGGAGGAAGGACAACTAGTGTCACGGGATTGGAAAGGGAAGCAACGATCACTTGCTCACCAGGACGGTTCGACGAAGGACAAAGGACGTGGAGCCACGTGGCATCTCCTGAAAAGAGGAAATTGCGATCAAGAGATCATTGAGATGCACACTAGGGGAGGATCGATGGCGAGACAATCGAGAAAGAGCCACGTGGCTGGTCCAGATGGGGAGATAGAGCCGCCTGCTCTAAGGCCAGGGATGACTTGCCTTGGGAAATGGGGTTTATGAAGCAACCATTCGTCCCATCATCGTGAATGATGGGAAGCTCGAGAGGTGGTGAAGCTCTTGGGGCAGCAGTTTGCTTAGTACCAACTTTGTTAGCCACACAATGGAACTTGGACGCTGATGGTCATTTCCCGACCGTCCTCTATGCGAGACCTCGATCCATCCATCCTCGTGTATCAAGGAATGTGATCCAAACAGAGGAGGATCGAGGTCTCTGAGATGGCGGGACGATAGGGGAGAGGTGAAGGACCAAGCCATGGGAATGTTCAAGAAGAGGCCATCTACTTCAGCCAGATGGAGGGTGGGATGAGGAAAGGGGCCAACGATTCTATGAGAAGTTGGATTGATCCAAGAGGAAGGGTGCCTGAGGACCTCTAATGGACCAAGCTAAACTCGTCGCAAGAGTCCCCAATTTTTTTGAAAGTGTTGATGCGCCACGCTTGCATGGGGATGTTGGTGGCCTGAAACCAAATTGTTTACAAAACGGCTCCCAGGTACTAATTCCAAACAGAAAGGGTGAGAGATGCCCCATTGAACCAAGAATGGTGTCCCTGCTGGGCACTATTACAACTGACTTTAGATGGGAAAGAGAAAAGAAATTCTCTAGGCAGGTTAGGTCTGAGAAAGCCCAAACTTCCCTATTCCATTTCTTTATACCTTTGATGTCATGCCTGAAGGGGTGTATAGACCTACCGAAGAGGACCTCAAAGCCTTCACAATATGGGAAGAGTGTGGCTCCCCAACTAGAATGGTGAGAGGGGGGAGGTGGGTGTAGCTATGGTAAGGAGTGGGGGGAAGAGGATAGAGAGGAAGAGGGTTGGGCGAGGACGGCGGCAGTCGAGAGTACGGATCAGGGCTTGGGCGGAGGAAGGCGGTGGTCGAGGGGGGCCCAAGCTAGGGAGAGGAGGGAAAGCACTCTGAGACGGACCCAAGTTCTTTGAATCACCCTCTCTATGTATTTTTAATTATCTCTAATATGGTGAACCAACATTCTTCCACTCAATCATTGGTGGTACATACAAAAAATTACTCTCCAGTTTAGTACTATTACCACAAAAAGTTCTTAATATCTTAAAACATCTTAAAATAATAAAACATGAATTTTAAACTTATAAATATTATTCTTTTACCAAAGTATTTAGACATAATTAAAGTAATAGATAAATCAGAAAAACTAACATAAAAAAGTAAATACATGCATCCCATGTATGAATATGGCTGTTCAACTTCTAGATACATGTCAAAACTTATGGAGGCAAAAATGTCAAATCATAGGTATCCATGTGTGAAACTTCGAGATGTGAACATGCAAATGCCTCGATGTTTGACACCAAAAAATGACATGCTTGGTGATCCTCACCAGATTGTCTACGCTAAACACACCATCTGAACCTGTAACTAAATTTTAATGAAGCTACGTATGTTCTACTTTAAGTGAGAGGAGTAACGACTAAACCCAAATCCATGAAAAGATAGACTAAATTAAATCATTTATAGGAACAACATGTAAAACCAAGTTACATCCTAAACATAATACCCGTAAATTTCCAATATAAAGAAAATAATTACGAAGATAAAAAAAAAAAATCATAATCAACATACAAACTAAGAAAAATTCAACTAACAATTATATACTAAAAAAAATACCACTTCAAAAGAAAAATGTACTTAGATTCAGGGAAATGGTAGCTGATGAAACTATGGATGCCATTTTCATACTAGAGAGCAAGATCTATAGAACCTTCAAAATCTCTTCTATAGATATTGGACCAGATGTCCAGTCCAATGTATATTGCGGGCAAATAAACCCCAAGACCAATAAATAGTTAAAAAAAAGCCGCCTAGATGAATCACCACAATGAACCCCCAAACCATTGAATTCCAAAATCCAAGCTTATGGCAACAAATCAGTAGCATAAACCTTCAAAAAGAAACCATGAAAACTAGATAAGCCATAAATAGGGCACCAAGAACAAAACCCTAGTTCAGGTTAATGGATGGCCTCGAAATTTCCAAAGCAAAGCAACATACCATAAGAAATCCCTGAAAGGAAGATACCTATGACTTGGATTCAATGTAAGAAACCCTAATACTCTTCGTGCTCCATGGATTCAACGTCCTCTGGGTTAGCTAAAACACCACCCATATATGTAGACTAGTGTAGAAGAAAGCCTAATACTAGTTTGCAAAGCAAGAGTAGAACAACAAGAGAATCGCAGTAAAGAGTTTCTCTTTATAAAAAAAATAACTAACCAGTAATGTAAGAAAAATGAGGGTGGATAGCTTTTATAGTGATACAGATTTTTATTTTACCAAGTGTCTAAAATGCTAACACCGTAAAATCAAAATAACTCCCTAAGTCCGTTTACACTATAACTTGGAAATGGGTTCCAAAAGTTTACAGACACTGATTGATTCAATCTTTCGTTTAACCGGAGAATAAAACAGAAAACAAAGGAAATGAAAGAATCTTGTAGAGACAGAGAGAGAGGGAGAAGGGGAAATCTAACTTGCTCCTAGGGTTTTGAAGTAGAAAGAATGCACAAAGAGATGAGAAGAACAAAGAGGAGGAGAAGAAGGGAAAAATAGTACTTCAAAATTCAAACTAATGGGCCCCAACAAATATATGATTGTTGGTTTTGTCTCTACCTCAACCATCATATATTTCCCCTTCATAACAATCTCTCTCTCTCTCTCTCTCTCTGGTTCGCTCAAGCCTTAGATTGAACTTTCTCGGGCTCGTCATAGTTGGAGTCTAGATGGAAATAGAGATTGAAGTCTAGCTCTCAGAGAGAGAGATCGAGGTGAAGATTGAAGCTGAGTGCTTGCTCTCTCCCTCAAAAAAAAAAAAATCTAAAAGATTCATCACCACCACCAATAAATCGCTTCAACAAATAGATTAACAAAGGCTAGTAGAATCCCATACCTTTCCATCTTACTCTGAATGGAGCAACACCATGCTTTGACATTTGTAAATATATGTATCCATTTTGTATATGGGCGCGCAAGACTGAAACAGAGCGTAAGAGATACGAGAATAAACAAAACAAGTTATGGCCTATTGGGTATTCTGAGAGAGAGAAAGAGACTATTACGATCTCGGTAAATAAGGCTGAGAGCATACAAAATACAAGATTCAGAGAGAGAGAGAGCGAGAGCAAACAAAGGATAGATTAGAGAGAGAAAGGGCAATTAGGGGCATCTTACTGGTGATGAGAGAGAGAGAGAGAGCAAAGAAAGGATAACATAGATAGAAAAAGGGCAACTACAAGCAAAAGGAACTTATCTTCCAAAACCAAAATTTTAATAAAAGAATGAAAGCAAAAAAAAACGCATATAAAGTTTTTGCATTCACCTTGGTCATCAAGATCTTGAGTTTCAAATCGTAACAAGTCTTGAGATTCTTCTTCCTCCTTTCTACTCTTTTGAATTCCCATAAGCTTGAGTCTAACTTTTGTAGGATATAGCGTCCCTCCCTGCAAAACAAAAAAAATGCTAATCATAAGCACTTAAAAGCATAAATGAGCAAGATAATCAATAAAAATTTAAGCATTTGAGATCCGAATCGTCTCTAATAGCTAAGCGTTCCACTGGGGGGGGGGGGGAAAGAAGAAAATTCCACTAGAAACCACAAAATAAGCCCTAGAAACACAATTCAATTCCCTAAACCCTATAAGAACTCTAGAATCTCCAAAAGCTGGCATTTTCATTAAAAAAATACATATACCAAAAAAAAAAAAAGAAAAGAAAACACAAGAGAAGCCCTGAAAGCATAACTTCAACAATACATATCCTAAAAAAATACCAAAACATCCAAATCCAAACACACAAGAAAATCATAGAGTATTACCAATGAAGAATCATATGAAGAACTCTTCTCATTCTCATTTTCTGTTTCAAGAAGAAGGTAAAGGAGAAAAAACAGCAAGAAGTACTACCAATAGCCTCCTATGTCGCTCTCTAAAATGGGTCAAATCATTGGTGAAAAGAAAATTGAAAGGGACATGAAGTTGGGAATGTTATGACAATCCATGCCTCTCTAAAAACTAAGAAATCAAGTTGTGACACAGTTGAATTCAGAGGAAATGCAGAGCAAATTCAAAGTAAATTAATACAAAGATGAGAGAAAAATAAGAGAAACAAAGGCGATTGAACCATTTTGCTTACAGGGTAAGTTAACGTGTGATGACATCCTGAGGCAACGAATAAATTGCTTTTTCTCCAATATCTCCCTTTCGACCCAAAGATTATTGGAACAAATGTTTGAAAAATCCAGAAACCAAAAAACAAATCTTAGAGAGAAAAACTAAATAGAGATAGAGAATTAGAGACTAAATTTTTCACTTCCAATAATTAATATAGTGAGAGAACAAAACAAAATGATGGAATTCGATGCATAAGAAGAGGGGTTAGAACACTGAGAGAGAAAGAGAGATTTCTATCTTCGAGAATAATGATTAGAAAAGCTAACTTTTACCATTATAGAAATCACTCGAAGAGTCATGCTACTGTGTAATCTGCCATACTTCAGTGGTCTCCTGCCAAACTCGAATGAGCGAGATGTGCTCCACTTTGTAACGTTCTTCATTGCGCAGCCACTCCATAAACTCATCGCGTGTCGACGGAAGATCCAATGCTCGAAAGGTAGTGAGGTGTTGGAAGCCTTGAGGCAGCCGCGGCATTCTCCATATTCTAGAAATTCGCAGTCAACAGAGGCATGGCATCGCTCCCTTCTCCAATAATATTCTAGAAATTCGCAGTCGACGGAGGCATGACATCGCACCCTTCTCCAATTCTTCCCCTAAATTTGAAAACCCAGAAAACCAAAAGAAGGCCATGGAAGCACTTTTCTAGCTTGGCTTTTACAGTGTAGCCTACACTAACCCTACTAAGTTTCGAGATGTAACCCTTTTTTGGGG
>NW_006497375.1:2931263-2946300 GCF_000471905.2 Amborella trichopoda
CCAATTGAAAACTATATCACGCATTTCAGCTACATTGCCCAAGCAATGCAGTTCACATGTCTACACATTACAACATGAGATCAGATTTTTTACGACATGAACGTCCATTAATGAAAAGAAAATAGACAAGTTTTGATACCATATACATATTATATGTGTATTTCACAATATAAAAGACTTTCAAATTGTAACATAGCAGATGGCCAAATGCCCAGAGGCCTGAACCATGAGAGACAGAGAGAGAGAGAGAGAAAAAGAGAGAGTCTTGACCACGACATCCACAATTGTTTTTAACAAAAATAGAATAAAAAAGAAAAGAATATGCAACTCTCCCAGTTTAACAATGCTTAATAACATAAAATATCACACGTACAATTACAAGGCAAAAAAAAGAGAAGACATAAACCACAGGAAAAGCAAGTGCGGCATAGGTGATTTTGTTTATCCTTCCTATTTTCGCGAATGCTTTCACTGTACTAGTGCATGTAGTACTCTCCAACTAGTACATCTCTAAACAATTCATCATTCATTTATCCTTTTGCCTTTTCTCTCCCCTGAAAAAAGCCAAGAATGGGTACTGAATAGGACACTACAGATACACCATAAAAGGACTTTGATTAAGGTTCCAGAAAAGAAAGAGGCAAAATATGAACATGACATGTTTCTAGCATACAATGCTCATGAAGAATATCATTTTCAAATAAAGATAAGAAAACAACACAAATGTTGTGGTATATCAAAATGTAGCGAACGAAAATACTCGTCATAAGGAGGTATATGAAGTTGGACAGATAACAAAGTATAGATACCTATAACAGAATCAAGGATAACTTGAGTGTCAAATATATCTAGGAAAAGCTGTTTAGAGAAAAAAAAAAGCATATTGGAAATTACTGGCCATATAGATAATCACTGCAGCCTCCATCCACCGATAAAGAAAATACACAAACTAATTATTTTAATGCTTGTCTAATAGAAATGAGGGCCTCAAAATATTCAAGGAGTTCTAGCCATTTTGCTAACAGATAAAATGCATCTTTTTACTTCCAAACTATGTTAAAGGGCTTTGCTTTGCTTTCCTTTTTCCCGTGATTATTCCCAAAAGTAACTCAATATTTCTTTTCAAAACCTAAGATATACTTCAAGAAATTAATACTATTTCAAAATTCATTCCTATTTTCACGAACAACAGGCAAATGATAGAAGTCAATTGTAGCTATTATGCATGTTCCACAAGGAAAGCAAAGACTTCTTTTTTTCTTTATTTACTCTTTTGGATTACTTATAACAAGTGTAAGACCAGAACTCTTATACAGTTAATTAATAAAGAACAGAGACAAAGTTGTACAAAAAAAAAACAAAAAGGGACTGCCCACTAGACCAAGGTTACAAGATTTGTTTGGGAAGCCCCCTCTTTGGTGAGGCTATCCCCGATAGCATTGGCTTCATGCCATGCGTGTTGGGAAGACACCTCAAGAGATTTAGTGGGCTCAAAAATATTCAAACACTAGTTTAGTCTCCAGGCGCAAATAGAAATCCTACTAGCCCAATTGATTCCTAGTTTTGCTTTGTACATGATACATTTGTATATGTCAGTGAAGTGTATTCCCCCATGTTGGATGTTGGGAAGACACTCAGGGGACCTTGCAGGGGCCTTGAGTTCCATACATAATCACTATTAAACTAATGAAGGCTATTTTCAATGGGATCTCATTTGGTTTTCTAACACATTTAACATGATAAGCAGACAATATTTAGCATTACATGTATAGATGTATTTATTGAATACTGTCAGTTTACATCCCCCTTGCGCATCTAATGTATAACTCAACTATTGCAGTTGATGATTTGGACTTGAATAATGTGTAGACTTTTAGGGGTGTTTCTTAGGCAATTGGGAAACATTTATGTGGTCCTGCCACAGGTTGGCAAATTCAGTTTGTCACCCAATAATTAACTAGGGAATGCATGTGAAGATAACTTTGTCAGCATTACTAGCTTCGGTAATTCACTGCATTCTTTATTTCATATTTAAATTGTGCTAGCAGACTTTACCTTAAGGTGCTGCCACTCAGCATCATAATGGACCAGGAGGCAATTGCAGCCTGAGAGGTGTTTCCTTTGTAACATGCTGTCATCATCTTTGCCAATGGAAATCTTACATGAGTAATCCCCTATTCATTAGTATACAAATACCTTTGATCCTTTACAATCTGGTTCTTCTATCTGTTGTATATATCCCGTGAAAGATACACACATAGAGAATTAGCAATCTATGAAATCATAGGATCATTGCTCACACAAGCACATGCATGGACATGTAATATGGAAATATCTGAATGTTCATTTAGAGCACTATTAAATTATACATAATTTATTGTGCACAGTTCACAGTTAATGTGAAATATGCATAGTTCATAGTTCATGTGAAATGATCCAGAATTTAAAGTTCCCTGTAGGAATGAATTGCTTCATTTCATGGCTGGTTTTTCCTTCTTTTTTTTATATTTTTTTAATAGATTCATTTATTTCTTGCATTATTTTGTGAAGATAGTTCATTTAGGAACCCTGTTCTTTTGGGCAATTGGCTGGAATATATAAGAAAAAGGATATGTATTTTGGGAGTCAATATTCGTCCAACTGCTAGCTGTACCCATTTGCTTTCAGAGAAAATTAGTGACCATCAAATAAGAATCATGGCTAGTTTTTGGAAGAAGCCTCTTCAAAGTGTTACTTTCTTCATTGTTCTGATATAGATGTAGGATTTCTATACAATATGGGGATATCCAAAGAAGGTTTCCATGCAATTACATGGTTCACCAGCTGGGCAGTAGATGCAGACCACCAATTTGAGTTCTCAGAAGCAATTGATCAGAGCTTACTTGTAAAAACATGGTAATTTATTACTCTTTCTTCGTGAAAATGAGTTTAAATTTCCAATTTGCGGCTTTATATTATTGAAAAACTCTTGGTTGCCACTTGTAGTTTTAGAAAATGACTAGGTGCCCTGCTTTCTTAGGATGGGTTTGAAACAGCTAAATATCCTGTGAGAGTATAGTTCCTGATTTGAAAACTAGTTGTTGCATGGTTTTTGAAATACATCAATCACAATTTCCTGTTAGAGTAGGATACCTAATACTAGCACCGCTACACTCCTAGATTTTCTATCTTGTTTTGCATAATTCAAATAATGGCACTTGACTAACATGTTAACTGTGGATTCTGAAGAACATCACTACAAGAGTGTTGCTTCTCTCTGTTTCATGAAGCGGCTATAGTTCTTATTTTAAGCAATGAGATCTTCACAAAACCATTTGTAAGATGCCCACTATAGGTCTATGCTTTCTTCCAAATAAATTACTGTCCCTCAACAAATATTTCTGTTTCTTGAAAAATATCAAGGTGCTCTTCCATTTTTTTTAAGAAGTAAGAAAGCTCCATCACCTGTGTTACAAGGATATGGGTACGAGTGTCAGTGCCATACACCAATATACATGTCAGAAACGCAACTTAGCCCCTTCTAGATACAACACATTCATAGATATATTAGAGGGGTGGGGAGGTGGGATTTTAAGCGATTAAAGTATCATAGTTTCTATAGTGTTAGACATGCGTGTCACATTCTTAGTGTCTACATGAGCCCAGAACCTTGGATGCATCCAAGTCTTGTAGCCCATCATTTATTTAGAATGTTGGTGTTTACATTATTCTTGATAATGACTTATATATCTTTTCTCCTGTTCTTTGTTTATTTTGGCAGTGATGATAGCGAACAGCAAGGAGTTGAAAGATTGTGACAAATATGAAACCTGTAGAGAGAGAGCAAAGTTAGGGTTCATGTGTAAAGATATCCTGGATATTGGGAGGCTTATGTGGACTAAAATATGCCCCTTATAACATATTGCATGAGAATCACTTACTTGTTGCAAAGCCTACTAAACAGTCTACACATTCGGACCTTCCTTAAATGTTTATTTAACTTCAGTTGCATTTATAGTTAGTTAACAATTAAATTTTCATTTGGAAGATGAAAGTGCAAGATATATCCATGGAAGGTATTTTTTATTCAAATTATATCCACCTTTTAGCTTCCCATGCAAGGGTGTCCTCTCTCTCTCTCACACACACACACAGATTTGGCTTAGCAAAGTGGTTAGTTATTTCTGGGTAGCACTGCGATATCATAAGTGCGCATGGTTAAGACTGTTCTACATGAGCTTGTTAAGCTTCGGGGAACGGCAATAACGGGTCACCTCTCCATGGTTCCTATAGACTTGGAACCTCAGCCAATTATACTGGCACACATCAACCTTAATCTCCAGGTAAAGATTTTGTATCTATTAATAAACTTCATTGGCGCCACCATCCATATCTTGCCTCTTAGGCTATAACATTATGATGTGAATTCAGGATCTTTAAGCCGATTTTCTTTTCTTTGTACAGACTCTTGCAGCTGCTAGAATGCTGACACCATCAGGGCCTATTGACAAAACACAGTGGGGTGACTCTGTTTACAATGGGCCATCACCTGCTACACATTCGACAGATGCACAATTGAAGGTGCCATCTCAACTTTGGAACTTATACTGGAAATAAAAGTCATTTGTCTCCGATCTTCCTTACCCAGCATCTTTTTGTTCTTTACATGAGTACAGCAAGAGCTTGCTGCGGTTTTCAAGAAAATCAGTGACAAGCAGACATGCACCATTGGCTTGTATGAGCTTTACGGGATCACACAGTTGTACCCGTACTTGCATCATGGCCTTAGTGACTGATTCACGAGGAACAAAAAGAAGAATAAATGTATGTCTCCAATGAGGGCTTTCGTCTTCTGAAATGGAACTTTGTTTCTTCTCTATGCATGCGGGAGTGGGGGAAGGGGGCTTAAGGGTAGTTTAAATTGCACAGGACAAACCTTAAGAATTGATACCTCCTTGCTCTCTATCGTGCAAACAAGGTGTTGCTCCACTAGAACTGAGGTTTGGGGACAATTTCAGTGTGCAGGGAGGCAGGGATATTATTGAGTATTGACATTTAACATTGGGTCTTTCAGGTTGATATATTTTTGCAGCTACACAATGCGAGTGAGGCATTCCGGACATTTATAAGATATGGATTAGAACAGGTTGGTTGGTACCCACCTAAATAATTTGTTTTTGTGTAATGCCTATTATAACAAACAAAGTGTTGGCTTATGAACTACTTGTATTGTTATGATTGCAATGGAATGCAATGCAGATGGAGAGAAATACAGCAGCTGGAAGGACACCTTCGAGCATGCCAATGTCGACGACTCCTCCTCCTGTTGCCATAAATCTCTCCTCACCAAAGCTTGCACTTATGTCCCCTGTCCATTTGAAGCAGCAGCACAATGTGATGAAGCCTCATGAACTCACAAACAACTCTTTGGTTGTTGAAGTTGATGATGCCGCCACCATGTCCAGTCGTGATGTCTCATCAAAAAGGCTGATGAACGCATTCTCTGAATTGAGGAAGCAGCTTCCCATTCCCAAAGTGGACCGTAATGAGAAATATGCATTTGCAGGTAAAGGGATCATGATACGATCCCTCCCCATTTGGGAGATTGAGAACTATGTAATTTGTTGTGCTTTTAGATTGGGCTTCCCTCTCACTTTTGAATTGGTGGACATGCCATGTGATGAATCAATGATGAGGTTTTGGCCCTCGTCTCTAAAGACCATCTCACACAAGGGTCACAGTCCATTGGCTCACTCTCTTGGGCAACTCCAACCTCATCAAGAGATATCCCATAAACCCTCATCAATTTTGTTCCATGCCTAGGTAATAGGGATTCTAACTCGACTAGCCTAGCACGTCAAGCCAAGTCTGAGTATCGGCAAATAGCATTTTCTTATTATGGTCTAACATGACCATATTATCTTGGTCCTTCATGACCGTACTCCCACTAGAGTTCTTTGTTTCAGTATATCAGATATCAATTATATGCACTTACAAGGCCTTTAATGGCCACAGAAATCCAACAGAGAGAAACATAGGGCTTTAGAGAGATTGACTGCTTGAGTGCTAAGAAAAGAGTTTAAAATTTTGGACTTGTTTGAAAGAAAATTTATTTTTTATGATATCTAAAAGAAAATTGTTTCATGCGGTGGGGACCGCATTTCTACATTTCCTGTCCCCGAGGTATAAAGCATCTATGGTGGGGGTGGGGGTGGGGGTGGTAATGTGGAAGTTATGATGATGCCAACAAATGTTCTTCTTATGGATGAGAAAGCATTGTCGGGTCTCCAGGCTTGCATGGAAAGGCTCAAAAGCGGTGCAGTGGAGCCCATGTAGGAGGGAGTGAGCTTCTACCTTGTTTCAATTTTGAGGAGTTGTGCTCAGAGAGAGAGAAAGAGAAGTGAGATAAGGGGCGGGAGAGAAGCGCGGTGATTTGGAAGGAATTAACGAGTGAGAGGGAGAGATGAAGCGAAGTGATTTGGTTGGAATTTAGGAAAGTCCTCTATACATTTGCTAGAAGAAGAGGAAATGGAGAGCAAGACTCACTAAAACAAGACATAATCCCAGTGGTAGTTATGGTGTGGTCTTCCATTTTGGATTTACAAAAAGTTGATAATCCGACTCTTGTTGACCAGGTCCCAGGTCCAAGTCGACCCTTAGACCTCGTCGAGTCAGGTTTAACTCAACCTATTTACCACAAAGAATCGTTTCAAGGGCAAAGCAAACAATCAGATTGTAATATACACACACTCTCTCCCTTTCTCTCTCTCTCTCTTACATCTCTTACATTTACATGCTACCTACCAAATAACTACTAATGCCATACATGTGTCATATGAACATAGGTTTATGTTAGGGGCAAGCTTTCTATGCTTCCCCTACAACATAAAACTTATATACTTCCCCTTATCTAACCTTACATACCTCACGTCTCTGCACTATTTTATTTTTAAGTTTTTTTTCTATAAACTATTTGACACCAAATTTTGAACGTCCAATCCTCTATTAAACTCGCGCTATCGAAAAATATAAAACAAATATTTCTGATAAAGAAACCAAAATACCTCTTAAAGTTTCAAAGGATATTTTAGTCATTATATTTTATCAAAAAAATATATTTTGGTTCTATTACTGGGATATGAAAGAATGTATAATGAATAGGTGCTGTAATCACATACATAATAGGATGGAAAGAATAAGAGGAAATGGTGATAAATGGTTACAAGATTACTTATAATGGCAAATACCACCAGAGACTGCAATACACAGAGAATTTCGCAATTTCACGAACTGAGCTTTAATCAGTTATTTAGATATTCCTCCAGCCTAAGGGGATCAACAACATAGAATAACAATATTAAATAGTACCTGTACAGCAAGCAACCAAGCCTCCTGTAGCAAAGCTGAAAATATGCTTGAAATGCTTGAACAGCCAGACCTCCACTGCTGGCATAACTTACTGTTCTTTTCATCCCGCATGGCATTGTGTCAAACATGAGCAAGTGCTAATAGGGTAAATCCCAGCTCTACCACCTACAAAAAATTAAATTGATTTAATAAAAGAGATAACTAAGAAACCACCTTATTTAAAAAAACAAACAACAAATATCTATAATGCAGCTAGCAAAAGGCAAACAAACAGTACATAAAGTCCCATTTTACATATTCAATGGCTATTTATACTTTTGTGGTCCCTGTTCAAAATAATGACTAATCCCAAAGTTTCATACTCATAAATGTTCTATTAGCAGTTTGCCATCATATTATGGGCAGAAATCAAATCCCAAGTCAACAAAAATATCAACGTCTTGAGATGCAATTCTTATCATCTATGAATCTCTCTCTCTCTCTCTCTGGGTACTTAGGTGCAGCAACGCTTGCCAATTTTGGTGAAGATCCGAAAAGGAGAAGATGGAGAAGCTTGCGAGGTTTAGGGCCCAGAATGGGACAAGTGACCTCCTTTTTTCAATAAGAGCTGAGGTAGTGGCGCCCTCACTAATGATCCAATTATTCCTCTCAATTCAAGTGGGCCAAAGAGTGGCTGAGATAGATGCTATCCATAGAAGAATTCTTGAATTTTTCCAAGGAGTTCAAAGGCATAAGGAAAAGAGGTGAGGGATCGATTGGGGAATGACCCATAGCCACTTGAATAAAAGAAGAAGGTCGGTCCAAAGGGCTAAGGCAACCTCGCAATTTAGAAATAGATGTTGATTGGTTTCTTTAGCTTTGAGGCACATGGTGCATCTGTTAGGAAAAGCGATACCCCCTTGCCTTAGTTGATCGAGTGTCAAAGCCCTTTGATGGAGTGCTATCCAAGTAAAAAGCTGGATTTTGAGGGCAAAAAGGAGCACCAAACCTTGGTGGCTATAGAGGGAAAAGCCGAGAGGGGAAGAGAAGGCGGGGAGTATAAGCTTCAGTAAAATGAAGCAACAGTGAATGAACCTGTTGGAGAGGGGGATCAGACAATTTTGTCATTGCACGTGGGAGAAAAAATATCAAATCGGGCAAGACCTAGAGATTAAAAAACTGGTGAAGCTTGTGGTCAACTAAGGGTCTCCTAAAATTTGGGTTCCAAGATCTCGCATTAGGTGGACCAGTAATGCTTTTTGCCACCGAAGAGGAAGGGTTACGGGTCAGACAAAAGAAACTAGCAAGGGAGTAGTAAAGCAGGTGGGGAGGAGGCGAACAAGGAATCGAGTTTCATCGTGTCTATGAGGTCGGTTCGAGTATGACTAGTTTGAGAGCAAGCTGACTGAAACGAGTAATTGATTCAATTCTCGCTTCGTTGTCAGGGGCAAGTGAGGGAGGAAGCGTGGCAAGTTCAGGCCTCCCTTCCCTTGAGAGGAGGCTAAACGACGCCCGCAAGTATTTGGTTTTATTGAGAGACCATCCAGTACCTTCACTGAGGTTCAGCCGGCGTGCCTCTTGATCTGCCACAAAGTTGGGTGTAGCCTCGGTGTCTGTCATAGCCTTAGTAGATTTTCTATTGATAGACACTTCCACATACATAAGCCCTCGTGCTTGGGGCTTGACTTTCTTCACTTGCCCCTTCAATGAGCAGCCTTAGAGCCCTCATGAGTTTTTCCAGTCTAGCGACTACGACTATAAAGAAAAAGGACATAAAGAAAGGGAAATGCTGGAAATTGTGGCCTCGATAAGGGTCACTCATCAGCCTGGTGAAAGGACTCTTCCTTTCTATGAAGACAAGTGCCACTTGACTTTGTCAATAACCAAGCTCCATAAGTGGATTCGAGGAAGGCCAATGCAAGATGGAAGGCTAACTAAGATGGGATGAGGCCATTGGCTCTACAGCACTTCCCCAGGAGTCAGCGAAGCATTTGACTATGGCTTGGTCAAGACAGATTCTTGTCATCTTAGTTTTTTCTAGGTTCGCCCTAGAGCCTGCAGCCAACTTGAAGCATTGGAGGAAAAGCAATAAACAACTAACTTTTAAAAAAAATGCATCGCAAAAAAAGAGGGTGTCATCGACATATTGGAGGTGGAATATAGAGAGACCCGACCTACACACTAGGAAACCCTAAATGCGTCCCATGCTATACACACGAGATAGTGATGCACTAAACACCTCAGCCACTATGGCAAATAGGAAAGGTGAAAGGGGGTCCCCTTGGCAGAGCCCTCTCGAAGCATGAATGTAACCCTTAGATGTGTCATTAATAAGGTCCAAAAATTGGGGTTTTGAAATACACCCTTGGATTCATCTCCACCATAGAGAGCCAAATGGTATTATGGACAAAGTCTCATCATCATAAGTTTTTTGATTATCAAGCCTGGGATTTTTGCACTACAGCGGGAATGGATGCACTCGTGTGCTATTAGAGCTCCATCGAGAATCTGACGTTCCTTCACAAAGGTCCCTTGGGATGATAAGATCACCTGACCAAGGACACGTTTAAGGCGGGACACCAGACCTTGGGGATCTTGGCAATGAAAGTGTCATTCATCGCCTTATGGATAGTAGCTCGAGAGTGAAATTCATAAAAGAAAGCCATGATATCAGTCCCAAGGTTATCCCAAAAGACTTTGAAGAGGGCTATGGGGAAGCAGTCAGGGTCGGGGGCCCGGTCTCCATTGAGGTCTTTAATGGCTTGGAGTATTTTGTCCTCCTAAAAAGGGCTTTCCAAAGAGGCTGCAGATTCTGGAGAAATAGAAGAGAAGGAGAAGTCCACCATTACTAGCCTAGGACCAATAGGGGAAGAGAAAAGCTTGGAAAAATAGTCGACAGCCGCTGCCTCAACGAGATTAGGATGGTCAGCAATCTGGCCCCCAACCTTGAAGTGGGCAATAGAGTTCTCCCTTCTTCGACAGTTAGCTATCTGGTAATCACGTTTGTGGATGGATCGAGAATCCAGCTGAAGTGGAGGGAGGTCTAAGTTCTTCAATGGAGTCTCAGTTTTGAATAGAGCTCAAAAGAGAGTCTTTTTGGTATCAGAAGTTTCCAGGGAGCTGTGAACTCCATGATTTAAGGAAAACTTTGAGCATTTGAAGCTTTTTCTACAAGATAAAACCGGCCCACCCATTCACGAGGGGGGAGAAGGACTCCCAATGGTTACAGACAGGAGAGGGGAAACTGGACTCTTAAAGCCAAGACAGCTCAAAGCGAAAAGGCTTAGGCCCTCTAGGAAGGGATAGGGTATTTAGCAGAATAGGTCTATGATTTGAAGCGGACTTAGGAAGCACCAGAGAGTGGGTGCTAGGGAACTCATGATCTCACTTGAGAGGGGTTAGAAATCTATCTAAATTTGAGAGGCTTCGATAAGCCGAATGACTAGACCAACTGAACTCCGCTCCTTCCAACAAGATGTCTAAAAGACTGTTATGAGACCATCGGGTGATATTAAAATCACCTCCTACACATCACGTAGAAAAAAGGGAGGGTGGAATAGATAGCTAAGGATGGGCTAGAATGAGGGCTTGTGCATGAAGGCATCTGGTGAACAAGCTGGGTAGGCCTCGACATCAAAGCTTAATTAGGTGAGGCAATGGTGGCAACAAGGTTGGGACATGGGGGGAGAGAAGAGGAGGAGATGAATTAGGAGGAAAATGGGGAGGTGGACTAATGAGGTTAGGGGAGGGCATACAAAGAGGTGGTGTAGGAGGAAGGGGTTGCAAGTCTAGGATTGCGTAGAGAAAGGGTGGAGAGAGAGAGGGGAAAGAGAGCAAGGGTATAGAGGGTACAAGAGCTTGGGCAAAACGAGATAAAGGAGCATTCTGCATGTGAACACGATTGGATGGGTGAAAAGGGGGGGAATGGGGAATGAGAGGAGAGGGCACATGTACACCTTCCATGTTAAGGAGGGGTTGAGAAAAGGTAACTGAGGAAACAACATGGTCAACAAGTGGAAAGAGGGAAATGGAGGTGGGAGGGAGAGTTGCGTCCTACTTCCCTAAGACCAGAGGGAGACCCGGAGGGAGGACACTTGGTATCACGTGATTGGGAAGGGAAGCAGCGATCACATGCTCACCAAGAGGGGTGCGACGAAGGACAAGGGATAAGGAGCCATGTGGCAGCCCCTGAAAATAGGAAACTGCGATCAAGAGATCGCTGAGATGCATCCAAGAGAGAATCAATGGGGGACGATCGAGAAGGAGCCATGTGACTGTTCTAGATGGGGAGGTAGAGCCGCCTGCTCTAAGGCCAGGGATGAATTGCCTAGGGAAATGCGGTTTGTGGAGGCACCTGTCGTCCCATCGGCCTTAATCATGGGAAGCTCGAGAGGTGGTGATACTCCTAGGGCAAAGTTTGCCACACGATCGAAACTTGGACGCTGATGGTGATTTCTTAACTACCCTCTATGTGAGACCTTGGTCCATTCATCCTGGTGTACTGAGGAACATGATCCAAACAGAGGAGGATCGTGGTCTCTAAGATGGTGGGACGATGGGGGAGAGGCGAAGGACCCAGGCCAGGGGAATGTGGAAGAATAGGCCATTAACTTCAGCCAAATAAAGGGTGGGATGAGGGAAGGGGCCAACGATTCCACAAGAAGTTGGATTGATCCAAAAAGAAGGGTGCCCGAGGACCGCCAATGGATCGAGCTAAACACGCAGCAAGAGTCCCCAATTTTTTTGAAAGTGTCAATGTGTCGCGCCTGCATGGGAATGTTGGCTGCCTGGAGCCAAATTGTTTGCAGAAAAATTGCTCCCAAGTTCTCTCTCCAAGCAGAAAGGGCGAGAGATGCCCCATTGAACCGAGAATGGTGTCTCTGCAGAGCACTATTACGGCTGACTTCATATGGGAAAGAGAAAAGAAATTCTCAAGGCAGGTTCGGACTGAGACGACCCAAACTTCCTTATTCCATTTCTCTAACCATTGATGTTGTGGGGGAGTGAGGGGGGAGGGTGAATCAACCCACCAAAGAGGACCTCAAGGCCTTCACAATATAGGAAGAATGTGGCCCCCCAATTGGAACGACGAAAGGGGTGAGGGAGCTCTATTATGGATGAGGTGAAAGTAGCTATGGTAAAGGGGGGAGGGGGGAGGGGAGCGGCTAGAGAGAAAGAGGGTTGGGCGAAAGAAGGCGGTGGTCGAGTAGGGGCAGGGCTTAAGTGGAGGAAGGCGGTGGTCGAGGAGGGCCTAGGCAAGGGTGAGGAGGGATAGCACTCCCATACGAACCCTGTTGTAGGGAATTTTTACCACACTTGCATCCCCGATATGAATATAGGACGAGCCAGTAGCAACCTAGACCCGCAGGTACCAAAAACGCCTAGGGACTGACTATGAGAGCCCCTGACCAAATAAGCCTAATTTTGGAAGAATTCGAAAAGGTGCCATCTCGACCTCAAAAAGTATGAGAAGGTAGCATTAGATGTCACATACATGCCCACTAAGTTTTGTCTCGATTCGACAACGATAAAGCAGATCAGAACGATATTTCATTTGCAATGTTGCTCTCTTACATGCCCAAAATACTGCATAATTGGAGCTATATTGTTGAGGCCTCAGGTGGTTGTCAGACAACGACATTTGAACTCATAAGGCTAAAAAACCTTAGAATATCAAGTTTCGGCTCTTTCAGACCTACTGAAGGCCGACTTTCCCAAAATAGGTAGGCCTTACACTATTCATGAGAGGCTTAAAGAACCAGTTTCCATTAATGTAAATTGTGTTTTTCAAAAATGGGATTTCTTTCAAGTGGCATAACCTCTTCATCTTGAACCCAATCGAGACCAAATTTTAGAATGTGGTTCATTTCATCGAGACCCACGTTTCGACATATGGCACACACAATTTTAGAATGTGGGAAGGTGACGCAGTGAGGTTATTCAATTATCTTGCCTTCCCCTTTTGCTTTTCCTCTTCTTCTCTTCTTATCTCGTCTCACTCCTTAGAAGGGGCTGTGCTTTTGGTTAAATCTTTCCCGTGAGGCCTATCACATTTGACTGGCCCCGGAGTGCCTTTGCTTTCTCCTCTTATTCTTTCTTCACCCCTCCTCACTCTACTTTTATTTTAAAGTCACTCTTAAGAGGCTCTTCTGAGGCGCATTCTGGTCGGGCTTGACCCACCAACATAGTGTCTTGTGAATCCCCTAGGGTATCTGAGTCTCGTGCTCAGTGCCGTCGGTAATACCTCCTGGGGGAGGTGATGCCAGAAGATTGCCCAATTTTCCTTCATTTTCTTTCGTGCTTTCAGTAATACCTCCTGAGGGGTGGAATAGATGGCTAAGGATGGGCTTGACAGAGGGTTTGTGCATGAAACCATCTGGTGAAGAAGCTGGGTAGGGCTCGACATCAACGCTTGATTAGACGAGGCAATAGTGTCGCCACGGTTACGAGATGGGAAGAAAGAAGAGGAGGAGATGAATTAGGAGGAAAATGGTGAGGTGGAATAATGAGGCTAGGGGAGGGCATACCGAGCGGGGGTGCAGGAGGAAGGGGTTGCATGTGAACACTCGCACCAACATGATTGGATGGGCGAAAATGGGGGAAAGGGGCACGACAAGAGAGGGCATGTGACCACCATCTGTGTAGAGGAGGGGCTGAGGAAAGGTAACTGAGGAAACAGTAGGTCAGCAAGTGGAAAGAGGGAAGGGGATGTGCGCCGGACAGTTGCTTGCTACTTTCCTAAGACCGGAGGGAGACCTGAAGGGCGGACACCCAGTGTCACGGGATTGGAAAGAGAAGAGGCGCTCACACGCTCACAAGGAGGGTTAGACGAAGGACAAGGGACGAAGAGCTATGTGGCATCTCTTGAAAAGAGGAAACTGCGATCAAGAGATCGTTGAGATGCACACTAGGGGAGGATCGATGGGGGGACAATCGAGAAAGAGCCACGTGGTTTTTCCAAATGGGGAGATAGAGCCACCTACTCTAAGCACAAGGATGACTTGCCTTGAGAAATGGGGTTTATGAAGCCACCTATCGTCCCATCGGCCTTAATGATAGGAAGCTTGAGAGGTAGTGAAGCTCTTGGGGTACCAGTTTGCTTAGTGCCAACTCTGTGAGCCGCTTGATCGAAACTTGGACGCTGATGGTCATTTCTCGACTGCCCTCTATGCGAGACCTTGGTCCATCCATTCTCGTGTACCAAGGAACGTGATCCAAACAGAAGAGGATCGTGGGTCTTTAAAATGGCGAGACGATGGAGGAGAGGTGGAGGACCAAGCCAGGGGAATGTGGAAGAAGAGGCCATCGGCTTCAACCAAGTGGAGGGCGGGATGAGGGAAAGGGCCAACGATTCCATGAGAAGTTGGATTGATCAAAGAGGAAGGGTGCCTGAGGACCACTAGTAGACCAAGCTAAATGCTCCGCAAGAGTCCCCAATTTTTTTGAAGGTGCCGATCTGCAACATCTGCATGGGGATGTTTGTGGCCTAGAACCAAATTGTTTGCAGAACGACTCCCCGGTTCTGATTCCAGGCAGAAAGGGCAAGAGATGCCCCATTGAACTGAGAATGGTGTCCTTGTAGGGCACAATTACAGCTGACTTCGGATGGGAAAGAGAAAAAAACAAGGCCTGATACGTTATTGCAAAAGAATATAGGCTGATTAAATTTTTCATCATGCACATAAAGCTGCAAAAGGTGACACATCATAAA
>NW_006497375.1:2963112-2989607 GCF_000471905.2 Amborella trichopoda
AAATTGGTTTATACTTTTTTCAAACACTCGACACATAAAAAAATAAAAAAATAAGAAAAAAAATAGAGTTAGTTAAGGATCTTAAAATATTTTCGTCCCCATAGAGGTTTAACAAGTTTGTTAAAAAAAAAAAAAAGTTCATGCCTCATTTGTCCATAAGCTTCTATGTTGTGTTATGTGAAAAATCTATTAAAAATAATATTCATGAGGAAACTGCCACAATTTCCCAATGTTAAATAAATGAATGGGTTCATGCATGACAGACATTCATGGTTAATACTGCGCGATATTATAACACTTTGCTTGGGCTAACTCGACCGAGTACAAGGCAAAGTGGACTACAGATGATATACATATGCAACGTTCTCCATCTGTTACCAAATCAGATCCCAAATTTCCCTAAGCTCTTCTCAAGTTCTAGAAAAATGCCTCGATCTCACAAGGTTTCATGTCCTACCTCCTTGACCTCTGCCATCTTTGTTATCACCATTTTTCAGCCAATGCACCTAACCTCATCATTCATGGCAGGTCTCAGGTTTACAACAGATATTTCATTAAAGGGAATATCTTTCAAAATTGGATTATGCAATTTCAAACACTCGAACCATCAAAAAAAAGAAAAATAGGAAAAAAAAAAAGAAGTTAGTAAGGATCTTAAAATATTTTTATCCCCATAGATGTTCAGCAAGTACGTAGAAAAGAACAAAAACAAAAAAGAAAAAATCATCACATGCCTCATTTGTTCACAAGCTTATACACTATGTTATGTGAATAATCCATTAAAAATAATATTCATGAGTAAACTACCAAAATTTCCCAATGTTAAAGAAATGAATGGGTTCATGTATGAGCATTTACACCATGGCCATGTCTGTGTGTGTGACTGACATTCATGGTTAATACTAAGCAGTGTTATTCCACATTGCTTGGGCCTTAGAAGCAGGCCGAGTAACTCAGTCAAGTGCGAGGCTGAGTGGACTAGGTCTGTGCATGACCCAAAAGCCCCTTAAAAAAAAGATTTCTTTAAAATGCTAATAAATAAAATAAAATATTTAAACCCGAAACAAAACTAAAAACAACATGTAAGGAATCCAAATAAGCTCAAAAGACTATAACAAATTGGATTACAAAATATGGTTTAGGGTCGGAGATTCTAGAAAAATCCAACAAAAAAAATAAAAAATAGGGCATTTGACAATAAAAAGTCACAAACCATTGTAAAGCATATCCAAATTACATATACATAAATTGATCCCACAAGTTTATATAATTCTCATGTTTGTTTCGTTCTTTAATGTACCCTTGTTGTACCCTGGAACTAAGGCAGGCCAAAATCTGATAGAACCAATGCCATGAACTAGAAAGAAGAATTAATAGATGTAAAATTCATGAAACCATCAAATCCAGGCAGTCCAAAAGAGGGGAGACAAGAGAAATGACATATAGGTGTTGTCAATACGAGTTGACCTTTGTTTTGCATGGCATCTCTTCAGGGTGTGCATCCTTGTTGAGGCGTTGTTGAACCACATTTATAGTGCAAAAATTTCATATATTCACTTCTCGTGTTTCGTGAATAAGTTTATTGAGTTTAGTTGGAATGCAACAAACCTAATTGTATGGAGCAGTCTTACTCTCAAAATCCCATAAATTTCTCTCTAATACTTTATCTAGAAAGAAAAGATGGTGATGAGAGATTAGGATGCATCTAACCTTGCTATTTGTACATAAGAGAATCCATATGTGCATTGCATGTTCTTTCTTTCTAAGTTGTAATTCAGGCTAATTCTTATAAGTATGGTATGAATATCTTATCTTACAACTGATACTTGTAGGCTTAACCAGATTTGGTGATACTGAGGTAGGGTTAGAGGAAGCAGAAAAACCTTTAGAAATTTGTTAGAATTCCAAATATCTGAGAAACTATCAAATATGACTGGCAAAAGTAAAACTCGAGGGGTCATTGATAATATTTGAGAATAGGGTTTTGTTTGTTTCCATACCTGCACAACACAAATGGTCTTGAGGTGAATGGGGGAATTATGAGGCAGCCTAATGTGGTCGATCTCGTAGAAGCAATTTAGCGTTGTTCCCTGCACATATATTACCACCTCACGCTGAACACTCGATACTGATAAATAAAAGAAAAAAGAAAAAAAAAACAAGTAAGAACATTTTCTCTCACAACAAATATAATGAAACACAAATCAGAAATTACCACATCACTCGCAGTTGGAATGTTTAGTTGACAGACGCATCGTCGGACAAGGCTTCTCTCCCTCCACTACTTCACGCTTACACCCCTCCTAAAATCCATTTTTAACCAATTAAATAATCAACCAATCAAAATACTCACCAATCACATTCCTCCCATTAACGAAAAAATATTCCTAAAAAATCCTCCCTCTCTCTCTCTTTTGTACTTTACATGAACTGAAAATCACGGTTACATTTATGCGAATCTCCGAGATTATGATTACCATTAACCTCCCTCGTGCCTCAACTCAATCCAAACACCTTCAAATCGCAGATATCAGATATAATACCAAATGCAAAGCGACTGGTAATAATATCTCAGAAAGTGCATGTCCAAAAATAAAATTGGAGGGTTAAGTCTACCCCACTGACTTACCCACAAAAACTATTTTTGGAGGGTTATGGCCAACATTCTTACGGGCTTATCATTTCCATAGAATTCGCACTCCCTGTAACATATCCCATAGCATTTCCATCACATTGAGCTTCTCTATCTGCTATCTCTCATTTAAATAAAAATGGTGCAGAAAAAAGGGAAACAAGATTCTTTTCTTTTCGTTTAACACTTTAAGGCTCTGTTTGACAAAACAAAATCTGGATATTCATATTTTTAGAAATATGAGTATAGCCATTACCAGTTTTCTATATATATGAACTATAAATTATTCTGAATATGCATATTTCTGAGCATGTTTGACTGTCCACCTCTATCTTAAAATTTTGTCACATTGCTGTCCACCTCTATTTTAAACTTGTCACATTACTGTAAAGAGAAGAGAGAGAAAGAGAAGTAGAGAGAGGAAGAGAGGAGTACTGTAGCTAATTACAGGTTCGAAAATAGAGAAGTAGCCAATAAATCTTTTTTCCTTCAGGGAGAGTATAAATAATGCTACAGAATTTAGTTTTGAGAGAAATGTTAGCTTAGAAAGAGGGAAACATTAAAAAAGCCTGTCCCATTTACAGTACCCATTGAAATTTTTGGATAGAGAGAGGAGAGAGTACCCATTCCAACTTCCTTCACCACCAAGCGTCCCTCCAATAGGAGAGAGAGCAATTCGAGAGAGAGAAAGCAATACCTAGGTGAAAAGTCTTGGCATACTCTATCGTTCACAAAAAAAAAAAAGTCATGGCATACTTGCTCAAACCTTGCTACATTCATCGTATGCTTGCCAAGAGTTCCAAGGAAGCAGACATGGCCTTGCCTGGTTTCACATCATAACCAAATAAGAGCTCCTCTTTTCTCTCACTAGAGCAGCTTGCGAAGTAAGTTTTAATGCCCTATATAGCAGCCTTTCAGCAAAAAGGGTCTTCAGTCCTCCATGAGCGGTGATTGTTGAGAAACAAATGGTTTGCGGTAAGAGAGAGAAAGATGGTTTGCAAAATGTGTGGATCTATAGAGGGTGAGAATGAAAGTTAGTCTGGGTAGTTGGACTTTGCCATAGTATAAGAGGGGGAAGAGTCCAAAAAATTGAAAAAGAAGGAAGATGGAGAGATTTTGGGAGATGGAGAGAGATTGTGAGTGGGGAAGAAGAGAGTAAAGAAAGAGGAGAGCAGTAGATGATCAGAAAAGAGGTCGGACATGTGAAATTTGCCTATTTTTATTCTTTTGGCTCATACAGTACAGTTCGGCTCGACTACACTCGGCTTGGCTCAGCTACACTCGGCTCGACTCAGCTACACTTGGCTCAGGTCGGCTTAAAACGGCTCGGCTAAGCTAAGTTTATATCGCCGCGGCTCAGCTTTTATGGGCTTAGCTCAGCTCATGTCGGCTTGGTTGAATTAAATTTTCACTGCTTTTAGCCGAAATTAGCCTATAAAAGCTTAGCAAGTCTATCTGAGCCGAGCCGATATTGTCCAAGCCAAGCAGAGCCGAGCTGAGCCGAAGTAAGCCAAGCCAAGCCGAGCCAAGCCTATATAAGCCGAGCCAAGATGGTGAGAAAAAATAAAATAGTCAAAATACGAAAAAAAAAAAACCATAAACATAAATTTACGTTTCCACAAGAAAATTTGTGGAATTTTGAAATTAACGAAATTCGTTGAAATTTTGAATAGCGATATTGTGGAATTTCAGTGAAATTTTAGAACATCAGACAAATTTGGAGTTCATTTTTTATTCCCAAATGAAACGATCTTTTTTTTTCATTTCGGCTACAAATTGTTGTCAAAAAATCAGAAATAGACAATCTTCAAATTTTTAAAAGTTAATTAGGGTTTCCATATCCCTATTCTTTGCTTATGTGTCGTCTCTTTCCCTTTTATTTTCTCTCTCAACTAGACTGTTTATTCCCTCTTTCTTCATAGCCATAGCCGAGCCGGAGTTAGCCAAGATGAGCCAAAAAGGCAATAGAGGACTAGATAAAAATTAAAATAAATATAAAAATATAAAAAATATTTAAATATATAAAAATAGATGCGGTTAGCATGCAGTTAAGCCTGCAAATGTAGAATTGCGGACGCTCCAATAAATTTATTTTTGAAAACATGGGGATCATGAATATGAAAAAATAAATAAATTTTAAAAATTAAAAATAATAATTCTATTAAAAAAACATTTAGATCGTTAGTTTCAATTGTTTTTAAATAAACCACCTATTTGCCGCCCTCTTTAAGATAGATTGATGCTTTATACCTCTGGCCCGCACAAAACAATTCATCTGAAAAAAAAAAAATTATTAAAGCCAAAACCATTCTTGCTCTCAATGCTACTCCCTTTATCCTAACCACCGGTAATTGAATAAAACGGTATATCTGTTTCTTATCATCAAATACGGTACTTCATTGAAAGACGAGTGCTCTTTCCCCTTAGGAGAAGAAGGAATTTATATATTATTTTATAAATAGTATTGTTACTTATTATATATTATTTTATAAATAATATTATTATTTATTATATATTAGTTTATAAATAATAATTATATATTATTTAATAAGTAATAATATATTATATATATCTTTTCATTATATTATATTACTTAAATTATATAATACTATGAGATAACATAAATATTATATAATATATAATAAAATTGATATAGATAGTGAGGCACTGAACACCTCAGCCACTATGGTAAATAGTAAAGGTGAAAGGGGGTCCCCTTGGCAGAGCCCTCTCGAAGCATGAAAGTAACCTCTAGATGTGCCATTAATAAGGTCCGAAAATTAGGGTTTTGAAATACACCCTTGGATCCATCTCCACTACATGGCATTTTGGACAAAGTCTCATCAAGAATTTCCCAGTCCACATGATCATAAGATTTTTTATTACCAAGCCTGGGATTTTTGCACTACAGCGGGAATGTATGCATTCGTGTGCTATTAGAGCCCCATTGAGAATCTGGTGTTCCTTCACAAAGGTCCCTTGGGATGATAAGATCACCTGACCAAGGACACGTGTAAGGCGGGAAGCCAGGCCCTCAAGAGAATTTTGTAGGAAGCATTAATCAGACTAATGGGTCTGAAGTCTTTAAGCTCTTTTGCTCCCTCTTTCTTGCGGATCTTGGCAATGAAAGTGACATTCATCGCCTTATGGATAGTGGCCCCAGAGTGAAATTCAGAAAAGAAAGCCATGATATCAGTCCTAAGGGTATCTCAAAAGACTTCGAAGAGGGCTATGGGGAAGCTGTCAGGGTTGGGGACCCAGTCTCCATTGAGATCTTTAATGGCCTGGAGTACTTTGTCCTCTTAAAAAGGGCTTTCCAAAGAGGCTGCAAATAAGGGAGAAATAATACAGAAGGAGAGGGCCGCCATTACTTGCCTAGGACCAGAAGGGGAAGAGAAAAGCTTGGAAAAATATTCGACAACAGCTGCCTCAATGAGATTGGGATAGTCAACAATCCAGTCCCCCAACTTGAAGTGGGTAATAGAGTTCTCCCTTCTTCAACAGTTGGCTATCTTGTGGAAGTAAATTGTATTTTGGTTGCCAAGCTTGAGCCATTTGACTTTGGCCCGCTGAGCCCAATAAATTTCTTCTTTCTTTAGGAGGCATTGGTAATCATGTTTGTGGATGGATCGAGAATCCAGCTCAGAAGGGGAGAGATGTCTAAGTTCTTCAATGAAGTCGCAGTGTTGAATAGACCTCAAAAGGGAGTCTTCTTGGTATCATAAGTTTCCAGGGAGCTGTGAGCTCCATGATTCCAGGAAAACTTCGAGCATTTGACGCTTTTTCTACAAGATAAAATTGGCCCACCCATTCACAAGGGAGGAGAAGGACTCCCAATGGTTACAGGTAGGAGAGGGGAAGCCGGGCTATTAGAGCCAAGACAGCTCAAAGCGAAAAAGCTTAGGCCCTCGAGGAAGGGACTGGGTATCTAGCAGGATAGGTCTATGATTTGAGGCGGGCTTGGGAAGCACCAGAGAGTTGGTGCCAGGGAACTCATGATCCCACTCGAGAGGGGTTAGAAATCTATCTTCCTCTCAATCATTGGTGGTACATACAAAAAATTACTCTCCAGTTTAGTACACTATTACCACAAAAAGTTCTTAATATCTTAAACACCTTAAAAGAATAAAACATGACTTTTAAAATTATAAATATTATTCTTTTACCAAAGTATCTATACATAATTAAAGTAACAGAAAAATAAGAAAAACTAACATAAAAAAGATTTCGAGATGTGAATAGGTAAATGCCTCCATGTTTGTCACCAAAAAATGACATACTTGGTGAGCCTCACCAGATTGTCTACTGGTGTGTCAGAAGCAGCAACAGATTAATCGGGTCAAAAGCGTCAACAGATTAATCGGATATAGTGGTAGAGCCACACACCAAAACATGTCTAAAAACTGCATCTTTGATTCATCTAATCCATTCAGCTACTCCCATGTTCTATGAGCAGATTAAATACTGCCAAACTCATGAGGTGCACAATATCATCATGCATATGACAAATCAAAATGAAATGACTCCAGATCCAATGATCCCATGGGCCAAATGAAAAATTCAATAGTTATCAAATAGAATTGGGAAGAGGAAATAAGAATTCCAACTAAAATAAAAGCTATTATGCATCTTACCAATTGCTCATCAGTTTATGATTAAATCTAACAAGCAGGTCATAAATGACCAAAACAAATTCATGTCTACAAATAGAGTCATATGATGTTGATTATTTCTTAATGTACACCTAAAATGAAATCAAATGCACATAGTTACATACCATCTTAAACATACCAATGTACACATTATTCACAAAATCCCTCCGGAAATACAAGAAGTGGATCGTTATCAAGGGCTTCAACATGTTGTTTCATTCCATGATAACAAAACTCACTAATTTAGAGTTGCCACAAAACAATAAAGACACTATAATAAGCTCCATCAATTAACAATATCCTCAATTCTTTACTACAATTTCATGACCCCTGGCTAGATATGATTGAAGTGAGAAATCAATTTTTTTATGACTTGGGTACGGACCAAGATTGGCTATATAAAACTACTTGGCCTAGATCGCAACTGAAGTTTGTCAAAGTGGTTTGTGAATTTATATACAATTGTGGGACGCCCATCAGATTGGGTATACATGGCCCATGTTCAGCCACGCTATGCGGACTCCAAAAGAAAATGGTTGTACTTTTTTGTGATTGAACCATGAAAAAAATTTGGTTAACATTATCATAAAAACAAAAAAAAATGAAATTTTTTTTCAATAGGCTTTAGGCCAAATGCAATGCTCTTTAGTAATGCCAAAATCGATCCATCCTACTATGCAATAGACCTGCTAGCCTTTAGTATTCTGACATTGCGGCTGCTAATGAGCAACATTATTTCTCTTGCTAATGCTCATTGTTTTGTTTCAATTTTCTATGTTTGGAGTGACTACTTCGCATTTTGAATTCTTTTTAGTACGTATTCCATGTATAATGGTGCAATAGGTAGGAATTGAAGGAATCCCGAAAGATAGGCATAGGTGGGGACAGGTTTGGCATGCACATTGTGTAGTGGGAACAAGAGAAGCAGCAACAGATCTCTGAATGGAAAAAGTGTCACAATTTTTGTTTAGGAAGGCTAGCTAGACATAAATGTGGGCTACCTTCGAGAAACTATGTTGCGTCGTACACTCAATAGTGCAAACTGAGGATTTGGGATTCCAAAAACGAGCAGATGGATTTGTATACCCCACGAGATTATGGAGCATGGTGAGCATAAATTACTTATTTTTATGTAGTTTCTCTATTTTCCTTAAATAATCATTAACATAGAGTGCAGTTTAATGTCCCTACAATTTCGATGAAATAAACAAGCTATGTGAATAGAAGCATATAGATCTAGGACACCCTTATGATGGTCCAAGAGCGAGGGCCATCAGGTGAGAGCTGCTGCTCGCTAGAGGAGACATGGTGGACAATGGAGGCAAGGAGCAAAGAAAGGCCCAAGGTGAGGAGTCCCTAGAAGAACGACTGAACCAGATGCAGCTCAAGCCGAACAGCTACAGCTAAGGCCGAGCAACGCTTCCATCTACGACAACGATGTTAGTCCCAATAAAAATAATAATAAATAAATAAAATTGAAAAAAAAAAATACTCGGATCTGTCTTTAAATCACACGAGGGACTTGAGGTTCCATACAAAATCCTATAGACTAAGCCATGCGGTGACAGGTAACCTTGAAAGTCATCTTTGGTGAATCTCATTCACCTTCCATCTCTATTTTTCTATACTTTTCTCTATCTTTTCTAGAGGGGTCAACCTCCTTTAATAGAGAACACATTTATTTTGTAACTCTCACATTCATGTCTATAGGAGTTGAGATCCAAGTGTAACTCCTGCCTTAATTCCCTTAAGTGCAACTAATTAGGATTAACAAGTTATCACCAAACTGTTAATCTTATATAATAAGCTAAACTTGTCATTAGTCCACTAATGAGACACATAATAGGATGTCATCCAAACATTCACATAATTTGATAAAAGATATTATAAATTAAATAAACTTTGTATATTTATAATATAAAAACAAATTCTTACAAAGAATCCAATTCCAAACACACCACTGAGATTAGGATGCATCTAACCTTGCTATGTGTACATAAGAGAATCGATATGTGCATTGCATGTTCTTTCTTTCTCAGTTGTAATTCAAGTTAATTCTTATAAGTATGGTATGAATATCTTATCTTATAACTGATACTTGTAGGCTTAACTAGATTTGGTGAAAGTGAGGTAGGGTTAGAGGAAAAAGAAACACCTTCAGAAATTTGTTGGAATTCCAAATATCTGAGAAACTATCTAATATGACTGGCATCAGTAAAACTCAAGGGGTCATTGAGAATATTTATGAATAGGGTTTTGTTTGTTGCCATACCCGCACAACACAAATGGTCATGAGGTGAATGGGGGAATTACGAGGCAGCGTAATGTTGTCGATCTCGTAGAAGCAATTCAGCGTTGGTCCCTGCGCATGCATTACCACCTCACGCTTAATACTCGATATTGATAAATAACAAAAAAAAACAAAGGAATAACATTTTCTCTCACAACAAATATAATGAAACACAAATCAGAAATTACCACATCACTCGCAGTTGGAATGTTCAGTTCACAGACGCGTCATTGGACAAGGCTTCTCTCCCTCCACTACTTCACACTTAAACCCCTCCTGAAATCCATTTTGAACCAATTAAAAAATCAACCAATAGAAACACTCACCAATCACATTTCTCCCATTTTTAACAAAAAAAATTCCTCAAAAATTCTCTCTTTCTCTCTCTCTCCTTCTCTCTTTTGTACTTTACGTGAAATGAAAATCACAGTTACTTTTATGAGAATCTCCGAGATTATGATTACCATTAACCTCCCTCGTGCCTCAACTCAATCCAAATACCTCCAAATCGCAGCGTTAATATCAGATATATACCTATGCAAAGCGATTGGTAATAATATCTCAGAAAGTGCATGTCCGAAAATAGATTTGGAGGGGTTATGTCTCCCCCACTGACTTACCCAAAAAAAATATTGGAGGGTTATGTCAGACATTCTTACCTGCTTATCATTTCCATGGAGTTCACATTCCCTATAACATATCCTATAGCATTTCCATCACAGTGAGCTTCTCTATCTGTTCTCTCTCATTTAAATAAAAATAGTGCAGAAAAAAGGGAAACGAGATTCTTTTCTTTTTGTTTAAAACTTTAAGGCTCTGTTTGACATAATAGAATCTGAATATTCATATTTTTAGAAATATGAATAGCCATTACCAGTTTTCCATATATATGAGTTATTATTCTGAATATGCATTTTTCTGTGCATGTTTGACTGTCCACCTCTATCTTAAAATTTTGTCACATTACTGTCCACCTCTATCTTAAAATTTTGTCACATTACTGTAAAGAGAAGAGAGAGAAAAAGAAGTAGAGAGAGGAAGGAGGAGTAACATAGCTAAGTACAGGTTCGAAAGCTGAGAAACAACATAAAGACCCATAGCATATAGTAGCCAATCAATCATGTTTCTTTCCAAGGAGAGTATAAATAATGCTACACAATTTAGTCTAGAGAGAAATGTTAATTTAGAAAGAGGGAAACACTAACAAATCTTGTCCCATTTACAGTACCCATTGAAATTTTTGGAGAGAGAGAGGAGAGAGTACCCGTTCTAACTTCCTTCGCCCCCAAGCCTCCCTTCAATGGGAGAGAGAGCAATTGAATGAATGAGCCGAGTATTCCTCTCTTTTCTGATCATCTATCGCTCTCCTCTTTCTTTCATCTCTTCTTCCCCACTCCCCAAATCTTTCCATCTCCCTTCTCTTTCAATTTTCTCCCTTCTCTTTCAATTTTCGGGCTCTTGCCCCATTTCCTGAAATCTCTCCATCTCCCTTCTCTTTCAATTTTCTGGACTCTTCGCCCCTTTTTGCCAACTATCCACACTAATCTCTCATCCTGACTTTCATTCTCACCCTCTATAGATCCACACATTTTGCAAACCATTTCATTCTCAACAATCTAAAACTTCAAATTTGTATAAGTTTAGGGCTTCCATATCCCAATTATTTGCTTCGTAATCTGAACTGTTATAAGGCATCTCTTTCCCCCTAATTTTCTCTCTCTCAAATAGACTGTTTATTGCCTCTTTCTTCATAGCCAAGCTCACGAGCAGAACCAAGCCATAAAGCGAAAAGAGGAGTAGACAAAAATTAAAATAAATATAAAAATACAAAAATATTTAAATATATAAAACGAGATGCAGTTAGCATGCAGTCAAGCCTGCACATGTAGAAATGTGGGCGCCATAATAAATTTATTTTTAAATAGAATTAGATCCTACCTGCAGCATTCCCCAACCTTACCATCCACTACCTAGCCTTTTGGTTCACTACCATTGAAGCCTCACTGTCCCTTCCTCTTCCAACAACTTCCACCACCAAAAAGAAAAAAGCATCTTTCCATTCCCACAGATCGTCCGTCCACCTATTTCAGATCTCCCCGAATGAATGTCAAATCATGGTGATCCAAGCAAGTAGTACCTCACTCCATGACCAAGCTTGAAAGTTCTCAAGCAACCATGCAGTCAACTCCACAATCACTATCTACCCTCTCTTTACACTTTCCACAGCCCCTTCGTCCCATTTCCTAAATCAGAAGACATTATGTTCCCCACGTAAATTAGAACTCGAGATAGAAATATTATAAACATGCTATAAGACAATATTATGGAATTTGCATTACCAGGGTTTAATTAACTTGAAATCAATCTGGTCATGTATGTCACAATCCTTATTGAGATTGCCCATAAGAAACATTGAGTCACATCATAGAACATAAAACTGGAATGGTTTGACAGTAGCTTGAAGAATAGTGAGGCCGTTAGGGTCTTCCACTGCATAGTTGCACCTCTACCAAAAAGTTTACTAGTTTGAAGAGCAGACCTCAATACAGGTACAAGTTCAAGAGCTCCAAACATAAATGAATTTCACAAATAATGCACAAGATAACTAAATTTGAAGAAACTACAATCCCTACAAAAGGGCATCTTAGACAAAAATGACACAATATCTTGTCCAGTTCAACCTGCATGAATGCTGGAACAATTTGGACCTAATTACTGTGTTCCTCTGTTTTGGGGAGCTAGCAGAATTTTCATGTCATGTGAGTTTTATTTGATGCAAGAACAGCTGTTAAGTGCTAACAATGATTTGGAAGGTGACTCAAGAGAAGATTCATCTTAAACTGTGATTAAGTTTATGTAAAACGTGAGGGACCCAATTTAAATATGCATTTGGTTAACACGCCTCAACAAATATTCCTATGTGATGAATCACACGGATGAGACATAAGATGGAAGATAAATTCAAAAGCTATAAAGAGAAATATAAATAATAAAAATCGTCAAAACCTCCCTAACCACAACCTAGCTTTTCCTCCCACCCAAGCTGCAGCATTCCCCAACCTTACCATCCACAACCTAGCCATATGGTTCACTACCCATGCAGCCTCGTTGTCCCTTCCTCTTCCAATAACTTCCACCACCAAAAAGAAAAAAGCATCTTTCCCTTCCCACAGATCTCTGTCTACCTATTTCAAACCTCCTCGAATGAATGTCAAATCATGGTGATCCAAGCAAGCAGTACCACACACCATGACCAGGTTTGAAAGTTCTCAAGCAACCACGCAGTCAACTCCACTATCACTACCTACCCTCCTCTTTACTCTTGACCATATACCCTTCGCCCCATTTCCTAAATCAGAAGACATTTTGTTCACCACGTAAATTAGAGTTCGAGATAGAAATATGATTAACATGCTATAAGACAATATTCTGGAATTTGCATTACCAGGGCTTAATTAACTTGAAATCAATCTTGTCAGCTATGTCACAATCCGTATTGAGATTGCCCATTAGAAACATTGAGTCACATCATAGAACGTACAATTGGAATGGTTTGATAGTAGCTTGAAGAATAGTGATGCTTAGGGTCTTCCACTGCATTGTTGAACCTCTCCCAAAAGGTTTGCTAGTTTGAAGAGCAGACCTCAATTCAGGTACAAGTTCGATAAAATTGAGCTCCAAACATAAATAAATTTCACAAATAATGCACGAGTTAACTAAATTTGAAGAAACTACAATCCTTGCAAAAGGGCATCTTAGACAAAAATGAGACAATATCTTGTCCAGTTCAACCTGCATGAATGCTAGAACAATTTGGACCTAATTACTGTGTTCCTTTGTTTTGGGGAGCTAGCAAAATTTTCATGCCATATGAGTTTTATTTGATGCAAGTACAAAGGCAGCTAAGTGCTAATAATGATTTGGAAGGTGACTCAAGAGAAGATTCATCTTAAACTGAGATTAAGTTTACGTAAAACAACAATTCACATGAAGTGTACAAAGGCTGCTAAGTGCTAATAATGATTTTGGAAGGTGACTCAAGAGAAGATTCATCTTAAACTGAGATTAAGTTTACGTAAAACAACAATTCACATGAAGTGACATGTTAATTCTTATTAGTAAAGTGAAGGACCCAATTCCCATATGCATTTGGTTGAATGTTGAAACACGCCTCAACAAATATTCCTATGTGATGAATTACACGGTTGAGACATACGATGGAAGACAAATTCAAAAGCTATAAAAAAAAATATAAGTAACATACATTGTCAAAATCTCCCCAACCACAATCTAGCCTTTCCTCCCACTCAACCTACAGCATTCCCTAACCATACCATCCACAACCTAGCCTTTTGGTTCACTACCCATGCAACCTCACTGTCCCTTCCTCTTCCAACAACTTCCACCACCAAAAAGAAAAAAGCATCTTTCCATTCCCACAGATCGTCCGTCCACCTATTTCAGACCTCCTCGAATGAATATCAAATCATGGTGATGCAAGCAAGATATACCTCACTCCATGACCATGCTTGAAAGTTCTCAAGCAACCATGCAGTCAACTCCACTATCACTACCTACCCGCCTCTTTACACTTGACCACAGCCCCTTTGTCCTATTTCCTAAATCAGAAGACATTCTGTTCCCCACGTAAATTAGAGTTTCAGATAGAAATATGATTAACATGCTATAACATATAAGACAATATTATGGAATTTGCATTACCAGGGTTTAATTAACTTGAAATCAATCTGGTCATGTATGTCACAATCCGTATTGAGACTGCCCATTAGAAACATAAAGTCACATCGTAGGACATAAAACTTGAATGGTTTGATAGTAGCTTGAAGAATAGTGAGGCTGTTAGGGTCTTCCACTGCATAGTTGCACCTCTCCCAAAAAGTTTGCTAATTTGAAGAGCAGACCTCAATTCAGGTACAAGTTCAGTAAAATTGAGATCCAAACATAAATGAATTTCACAAATAATGCACGAGATGACTAAATTTGAAGAAAGTACAATCCCTACAAAGGGCATCTTAGACAAAAATGAGACACAATATCTTGTCCAGTTCAACTTGCATGAATGCTGGAAAAATTCGAACCTAATTACTTTGTTCCTCTGTTTTGGGGAGCTAGCAGAATTTTCATGTCATGTGAGTTTTATTTGATGCAAGTACAAAGGCTGCTAAGTGCTAACAATGATTTGGACCCAATTCAAATATGAAGTCACATGTTAATTCTTATTAGTGAAGTGAGGGACCCAATTCAAATATGCATTTGGTTGAATGTTGAAACATGCCGCAACAAGTATTCCTATGTGATGAATCACACAGATGAGATGTGAGATGGAAGACAAATTCAAAAGCTATAAAAAGAAATATAAATAATAAAAATTGTCAAAAGTAAATAAGAAAAATTAGCATAAAAAAGCAAATACATGCATCCCATATATGAATATGGTTGTTCAACTTCTAGACACAAGTCCAAACTTATGGGGGCACACATGTCAAACCATAGGTGTCCATGTCTGAAATTTCAAGATGAGAACAGGAAATGCCTCCATGTTTGACACCAAAAAATGACACATGCTTGGTGAGGCACATCAGATTGTCTACTGGTATGTCAGAAGCAACAACACATTAATCGGATACAGTGGTAGAGCCACACACCACGACATGAGTAAAAACTGCATCTTTGATTCATCTAATCCATTCAGCTACTCACATGTTCTATGAGCAAATTAAATACTGCCAAACTCATGAGATGCATAATTTCATCATGCATAAAACAAATCAAAATAAAACGCCTCCAGATCCAATGATCGAATAGGCCGAATGAGAAATTCAATATTTATGAAGATAGATTTGGGAAGAGGAAATAAGAATTCCAACTAAAATAAAAGCTATTATGCATCATACCAATTGCTCATCAGTTTATGAATAAATCTAACAAGCAATTCATAAATGACCAAAACAAAATTCATGTCTACAAACAGCGTCATATGATGTTGGTTATTTCTTAATGTGCACCTAAAATGAAATAGAATGCACATAGCTATAAAACTACTTGACCTAGCTCAGAACTGAAGTTTGTCAAAGTGGTTTGTGAATTTAATATACAATTTGTGGGAAGCCCATCAGATTGCGTACACATGGCTCATGTTCAGCCACGCTATGCGGACTCCAAAAGATAATGGTTGTACTTTGTTGTGATTGTACCATGAAAAAAAATTTCACTAGGCTTTAGGCCAAATGCAATGCTCTTTAGTAATGCCAAAATCGATCCATCTTCCTATGCTATAGACTTGCTAGCCTTTAGTAACCTGACATTGTGACTGCTAATAAGCAACATTATTTCTCTTGCTAACATTCTTTTGTTTCAATTTTCTATGTTTGGAGTGACTAGATATTATCATCTTCTCATTTTGAATGTTTTTAGTACGTATTCCAAGCATTATGGTGCAGCAGGGAAGAATTGGAGGAATCCCGGAAGATGGGCACAGATGGACAGGTTTGGCAGGCACATTGCGTAGTAGGAACAAGCAGTTTGTCTCTTTCAAGTGCTTATTATAAGAAAGCTCTGGATAACTGACTCACAAATGAATGACCAATACAAATAATTATTTTCTTTGTACATCAAAAACAAGATTTGAAATAAACCATGCAAAAGAATGCACAAATCAATAAATAATGCAAAAAGACAAAAACATCAAATAAATAAAACCCATAGCAAGAATATTACCTTATTCTTCAACTTATGTAGAAGAGTTATCTTTCCGGTGTTGCCGAGTACTAGACAAGGGATCTTGACTACTTATCTGCGCAAGGAAGCAAGAACACCTTAAAACCAGTCAAGCAGAAACACAAATCCAGCCTAAATAAATCCCTCAAGGGAAAAAAGAGGAAGAAAAATAAAATATGAGAAACAACTTGAAATATGAGAAAATGGACTACAAAGATAACCATATTAAAAAAAAAAAAAACCAAAAATAAGAAAAATAAAAGGACAAAACAAAACAAAAGTTGAGATATGAAAGTGAAAAATGGAGAAAACAACTGAATGTACATTTCAAGTTAAACCCTCATATATATAGATTAGTGTGGAAGAAAGCCTAATACTAATTCGAAGAGCAAGAGTGCAATAAGAGAATCGCAGTAAAGAGTTTCTCTCTCTAAAAAAAAGCAAACGAGTATGTAAGAAAAATGAGGGTGGATGAGCTTTTCTAGTAATACAGCTTTTTATTTTACCAAGTGTCTAAAATGCTAACACCATAAAATCAAAATCACTCCCATCATTACCCTTGTGCGTGATTGATGGCTTGAGAGCACAAGGGCCTAAATCCTCATCATTACCATCACACGACATGTACACTAGATAGCCTTCCGGGAAGTGGCCCTTTTAGTTAAGGGTGTGTAACATGTACATGTGTAGAAGAGATGATTCCCTACAACACCGGACTGTGTTGGAAGGACCCATGGAGCATATTGTTGAAATGGGATATGGACTTGTCCTCAAGGACGAACCTGTAATCTATGGTCTAGAATCGTATCTTCTTCACTTTATTGGCTGCATTTGATAGTCCAATCATGAACCCTTGTGAGAGGTTGTGGATCATGGCAACTATTGGGTCAGTTTGAGAAAGTGCAGTGAGATACGGACTCTAGAGAGGATGAGTCCTCAATATATTTGTCGTAATCCTAACTTGATCGATCTTTCACATCAAATCTTCTTAGATATGTTTAAATATGTTAATTATTTTTTAGATAATTAAAATAAATTTTTAGACCTCTCTAAGTATTTTATTTTATTGAGAAATGATTTTTAACTAAGAAAAAATCAATTTTCTGGATTTATTTTAATCAGAGAGAAAAATAAAATATTTGAGATTTTATAAAATTATTTTATTATTTAAAATAACGTTTAAGTATTTGGGGCCTATAGGGCCCACATGGCCACCCTATGTGTGGTGCGCCCCACCTCCTCCAAACTTTCCTAAAATGAAAGATGGCAATTATGCCATATGTTAACTTGATATTTTAGGAAACCTTTTGTGCAGCAATTTTGATTGATTTCAAAATAGGGAGGTGTAAGAAATTAATTGTGATTGATTTCAAAATAAGAAGATATAAAGAAATTAACTGTGATTACTTTATCACCTTCTCTATAAAATATTTGATGGGAATGGAGTTATGGAAACTGAGGGATAATAGTTTTATCTCATCTTTTTAATCATAATGGCTGATCTAAAGGATAACGGATGAGATCCCTTCACCCCACACATCTCCAAGATTAAAGGTCGAGATTAAGTTTCACAAAAATGACAAGACAGGAACCCTAGCCTTTATTCTATATAAACTGGCTATGGGTGGGGCTCATTCTCTACACTTGATCTCTCTCTCTCTGTGCCTGAAGGAGTAACACGCCACTCTCTAAATATCTCTCTCTTATTCCCTCTCCAAACTTTAGGGTTTAGGAAAGAAAACTAAGCCAAGGGGTGGCACGCCCAAGCCACATAGCCTAGCCCTAGGTCTTGGCCTTATGTTCAGATGTTGAGCCTTGGTCAAGCATATATTATGTTATGCTCTCTCCTGGTTTTTGCCTAGGCTTCCCAAATTTGTGAAACAAGTTTTTCGACTTAGATCCTGTGTGTCGTTGTGGATGAGACGCGGTGTGGGGTGTCCTAAGTCGTTGGGATAACTTGAGGTAAGGTATAAGGTATTCTCTTAGTTTATATTCTTTTGATTTTATTACATCTTTATTTCCAGATCTGTATTTGGAATGTATTTTAATTTTAATGGCAAGCAAGTGAGAGTTCTTGGCAATTTTATTTGGTTCATATTGTATAAAGACACTTGTGAGTGATTCGGGTGGCAATACAATAAGAAAAAATAAAAAAAAATTAAATGGTAGTGACTCGCCCAGTCACATTATCCACCTTTCAAGAGGGGTGTATCAAAGTACCACTGCTCCATAAGGGCTTGGGCTGGTGACCCAGCTAAGTTCCAATAACTAATCAATGAGGTACACATTATTGAGAGGCATCCATGATTTGTTTAATCTGGAGGAAGAAGCATGTTTCTCATGTTTTAAGTATGTTTGTATCCAAATTTCTTGACCCTAGTAAGCAAGGACCATATGGATGGATCATGTCCAACATAGGGGTTTAGTCTTGGTAAACAAATGCAATATCGTAGAGGAAGAAGAGGTGGGAGTCTCATGTTGTTGTTAGCATGTAGAGCTGCACAATATTATAAAAAAATGTCAATCTATTTTTTTTTTTTTTTGAGTTACAACTCATACACGCATTTCCATTACATCGCATGGATGGAGATGACTGTGATAGAACAAGCGAGGGCCAAAACAATTGTGCTGCATTTTCTTCGTGACAGTATGGAGTCTTTGGAAGAATCGAAATGGTGAAAAAAATCCAAGCTGGATCAAGACCTCATGAAGAACTAGTCAAACCCTTGTCCCAAAAAAAAAAAAGGAACGAATGAAAAATCAAAGACCAAAGGTCATGAAGAACTAGTTAAACCCTTGACCCAAAAACAGTCGTAGATCTTCAAGTTTTGAGACCCAAGCCTCAATAGAGATTCGATTCACCACCAACCACGGTGAAAATAATGAAATGATCAAGCTGAATTTTTGGAGCTGCAAAGAGAAGCACTAGACTTGTATGTTTTTTGGATATCACATGAAACAAATAAGGAGACAATTAAAAGATCCATGCAGCACTTTTGGTATTGAGGGCTCTTTGGCAAAAATAACATAGTCTCGTACTGGTACAATCTCCTTTTCTTACCACCACGCGAGTAACTCACGAGCCTCCTTGTGGCTTCCTCCAGAGTTGGACTGCGTAAAGCTCAACTTTGATGGTTGTTCCATAGGCAACCCAGGGCTATCAAGTATAGGTCATTTTAGAGACCACAAAGGGTCCACTCTGACCTCTTTCTCGAAGTCCATAGGTCACTCCGATTTCCAATCAGCAGAAGCTAGATCATTTCTTGCAGGCCTCAAACTATTTGACAACTCTTGGGGCCAAGCTCTCACCATAGCAGGGGACTCCCACAACGTTATTTCCTGGGCCTCTGGTTGGACTAACTGCTAATGGTGATCCAAGCAAGCAGTACCTCACTCCATGACCAGGCTTGAAAGTTCTCAAGCAACCATGCAGTCAACTCCACTATCACTACCTACCCTCCTCTTTACTCTTGACCACAACCCCTTCGTCCAATTTCCTAAATCAAAAGATATTTTGTTCCCCTCATAAATTAGAGTTCGAGAAAGAAATATGATTAACATGCTATAAGACAATATTTTAGAATTTGCATTACCAGGGTTTAATTAACTTGCAATCAATCTAGGCATGTATGTCACAAACCATATTGAGATTGCCCAATAGAAACATTTAGTCACATCATAGAACATAAAACTGGAATGATTTGATAGTAGCTTGAAGAATAGTGAGGCTGTTTAGGGTCTTCCGCTGCATAGTTGCACCTCTCCCAAAACATTTGCTACTTTGAAGAGCGGACCTCAATTCAGGTACAAGTTCGGTAAAATAGAGCTCCAAACAAAAATGAATTTCACAAATAATGAACGAGAACTAAATTTGAAGAAACTACAATCCCTTCAAAAGGGTATCTTAGACAAAAAAGAGACGATATCTTGTCCAGTTCAACCTGCATGAATGCTGGAACAATTTGGACCTAATTACTGTGTTCCTTTGTTTTGGGGAGCTAACAGAATTTTCATGTCATGTGAGTTTTATTTGATGCAAGTACAAAGGCTGCTAAGTGCTAACAATGATTTGGAAGGTGATTCAAGAGAAGATTCATCTTAAACTGAGATTAAGTATACGTAAAACAACAATTCACATGAAGTGACATGTTAATTTTTATTAGTGAAGTGAGGGACCCCATTCCCATATGCATTTGGTTGAATGTTGAACCACACCTCAACAGATATTCCTATTTGATGAATCACACAGATGAGACATGAGATGGAAGACAAATTCAAAACCTATAAAAAGAAATATAATAATAAAAATTGTAAAATCTCCCCAACCACAACCTAGCCTTTCCTCCCACCAAACCTGCAGCGTCCCCCAACCTTACCATCCACAACCTAGCCTTTTGGTTCACTACACTTGAAGCCTCAGTGTCCCTTCCTCTTCCAACAACTTCCACCACTAAAAAGAAAAAAGCATCTTTCCATTCCCACAGATCGTCCGTCCACCTATTTTAGACCTCCCAGAATGAATTTCAAATCATGGTGATCCAAGCAAGCAGTACCTCACTCCATGACCAGGCTCGAAAATTCTCAAGCAACCATGCAGTCAACTCAACTATCACTACCTACCCTCTTTACACTAGACCACATCCCTTTCATCCCATTTACTAAATCCAGAAGACATTATGTTCCCCCCGTAAATTAGAGTTCGAGAGAGAAATATGATTAACATGCTATAACCTATAAGACAATATTATGGAATTTGCATTACCAGGGTTTAATTAACTTGAAATCAATCTGGTCATGTATGTCACAATCCGTATTGAGATTGCCCATTAGAAACATTGAGTCACATCATAAAACATAAAACTGGAATGGTTTGATAGTAGCTTAAAGAATAGTGAGGCTGTTTAGGGTCTTCCACTGCATAGTTGCACCTCTCCCAAAACGTTTGCTAGTTTGAAGAGCAAACCTCAATTCAGGTACAAGTTCGGTAAAATTGAGCTCCAAACAGAAATGAATTTTACAAATAATGCACGAGATAACTAAATTTGAAGAAACTACAATCCCTACAAAAGGGCATCTTAGACAAAAATGAGACACAATATGTTGTCCAGTTCAACCTGCATGAATGCTGGAACAATTCGGACCTAATTACTGTGCTCCTTTGTTTTGGGAGCTAGCAGAATTGTCATGTCATGTGAGTATTATTTGATGCAAGTACAAAGGCTGTAAGGTGACTCAAGAGAAGATTCATCTTAAACTGAGATTAAGTTTACGTAAAACAACAATTCACATGAAGTGACATGTTCAATCTTATTAGTGAAGTGAGGGACCCAATTCCCATATGCATTTGGTTGAATGTTGAAACACGCCTCAACAAATATTCCTATGTGATGAATCACACGGATGAGACATAAGATGGAAGACAAATTCAAAAGCTAAAAAGAAATATAAATAATAAAAATTGTCAAAATCTCTCCAACCACAACCTAGCCTTTCCTTCCACTCAACCTGCAGCATTCCCCAACCTTACCATCCACAACCTAGCCTTTTGGCTCACCACCCTTGCAACCTCATTGTCCCTTCCGTTTCCACCAACTTCCACCACCAAAAAGAAAAAAGCATCTTTCCATTCCCACAAATCATCCGTCCACCTATTTCAAACCTCCCCGAATGAACGTCAAATCATGGTGATCCAAGCAAGCAGTACCTCACTCCCTAACCGGGCTTGAAAGTTCTCAAGCAACCAAGCAGTCAACTCAACTATAACTACCGACCCTCCTCTTTACACTTGAACACAGCCCCTTCATCCCATTTCCTAAATCTGAAGACATAATGTTCCCCATGTAAATTAGAGTTCGAGATAGAAATATGATTAACATGCTATAAGACAATATTCTGGAATTTGCATTAGCAGGATTTAATTAATTTGAAATCAATATGGTCATGTATGTCACAATCCGCATTGAGATTGCCTATTAGAAACATTGAGTCACATCATAGAACATAAAACGGGAATGGTTTGATAGTAGCTTGAAGAATAGTGAGGCAGTTAGGGTCTTCCACTGCATAGTTGCACCTCTACCAAAAAGTTTACTAGTTTGAAGAGCAGACCTCAATACAGGTACAAGTTCAAGAGCTCCAAACATAAATGAATTTCACAAATAATGCACAAGATAACTAAATTTGAAGAAACTATAATCCCTACAAAAGGGCATCTTAGACAAAAATGAGACAATATCTTGTCCAGTTCAACCTGCATGAATGCTAGAACAATTTGGACCTAATTACTGTGTTCCTTTGTTTTGGGGAGCTAGCAGAATTTTCATGTCATGTGAGTTTTATTTGATGCAAGTACAAACGCTGCTAAGTGCTAACAATGATTTGGAAGGAGACTCAAGAAAAGATTCATCTTAAACTGAGATTACGTTTACGCAAAACAACAATTCACATGCAGTGACATGTTAATTCTTATTAGTGAAGTGAGGGACCCAATTCAAATATGCAGTTGGTTGAATGTTGAAACACGCCTCAACAAATATTCCTATGTGATGAATCACACGGATGAGATATAAGATGGAAGACAAATTCAAAAGCTATAAAAAGAAATATAAATAATAAAAATTGTCAAAAGTAAATGAGAAAAATTAACATAAAAAAGCAAATACATGCATCCCATACATGAATATGGTTGTTCAACTTCTAGACCTATGTCAAAACTTATGGGGCCAAACATGTCAAACCATAGGTGTCCATGTCTGAAATTTCAAGATGTGAACACACGAAAATGCCTCCATGTTTGACACCAAAAAATGACACATGCTTGGTGAGGCTCATCAGATTGTCTACTGGTATGTCGAAAGCAACACATTAATCGGATATAGTGGTATAGCCACACACCACGACATGTCTACAACAAAATGCCTCTAGATCCAATGATCGAATGGGCCGAATGACAAGTTCAATATTTATCAAGATAGATTGGGAAGAGGAAATAAGAATTCCAACTAAAATAAAGCTATTATGCATCTTACCAATTGCTCATCAGTTTATGAATAAATCTAACAAGCAGGTCATAAATGACCAAAACAAAATTCATGTCTACAAACAGAGTCGTATGATGTTGGTTATTTGGGGAAAGAGAAGAGCAGGAGATGAATTAAGAGGAAAACGCTGAGGTGAAATAATGAGGCTAGGGGAGGGCATATCAAGAGGGGTTGCAGGAGGAAGGGATGAATTCAGAGGAAATGCAGAGCAAATTCAAAGTAAATTAATACAAAGATGAGAGAAAAATAAGAGAAACAAAGGCGATTGAACCATTTTGCTTACGGGGTAAGTTAACGTGTGACGACATCCTGAGGCAACGAATAAAATGGTTTTTCTCCAATATCTCCCTTTCGACCCAAAGATTCTTGGAACAAATGTTTGAAAAATCCAGAAACCAGAAAACAAATCTTAGAGAGAAAAACTAAATAGAGATAGAGAATTAGAGACTAAAATTTTCACTTTCAATAATTAATATAGTGAGAGAACAAAACAAAATGATGGAATTCGATGCATAAGCAGAGGGGTTAGAACACTGAGAGAGAAAGAGAGATTTCTATCTACGAGAATAATGATTAGAAAAGCTAACTTTTACCATTATAGAAATCACTCGAAGAGTCAGCTGGGCTCGGCTTACTTCAGCTCGGCTCAGCTTGTATCGGCTCGGCTTATATCAGCTCAGCTCCGTTTATATCGGCTCAGCTCAGCTCAATTCAGCTAAAATATCCAAATCCAACTTTAAATTTTCATAGACTTGAGCCGAGCCGAGCCGATTTTAGCCGAGTTGAGCCGATATTAGCCAAGTCGAGCTGACGTTAGCTGAGCCAAGCCGAGATAATCTGAGCCAAGCCGAGACAAAAAAAGCTGGGCCAAGTTTAATAAATAGCTGGCATAAAATCTCAAAAAATGAAAAAATCAATAAAATTATCAATAAATTATTAAAATAAAAATTTTGAAAAATAAAAAATTATTTTAAACATGTACAAAAGGAAAAATATTAGTTCTACCTACTATTTTGAGATATATAAATGTGTTAGTCACTTTTTTTTGGGAATATATTGCATTTATTTGTACATTTTTTTAGGGAACTCATTGGTAAAACTTTTAATGGTATTTTTGTTAAATCAAGATTTTAAATTTACTTCTATTGTAACTTTACTTTTCTTTAAACCAATTTTCAATAATATTAAATAAATAAAGTTATGAGGAATACGTATTTTTTAGAAAAGATAAAATATGAATTTATATCAATACTATTAAAAAAGCAATTTTTTGAAGATCTTTTAAAAAATGCAGGATTCTTAACGGATTTAAAAAAATCAGATATTTATTTAAAAAATCATGTTTTGAACGGAGACTTGGCAACTATGATATTTGCGTATCTAGTTTTTTTACTATTTTTTTTTAACCAAATCCAAAATATTCATGACCCTATAACTTACCGTTTTTTTTTGGTGATCCATATTTTTTAACTGATTTTTTTACTCCGACCTCTTGAAATAAAATAGATTTCTTACCGATATTTTGATCTGCCGATATTTTATTATTCCTTGGCTTGCTACCCATTATTTCATGACAACAATGGATATATCTAATGCTGATAATAATGCTCCTTTATGCTGATAATAATGCTCTTTTAGACGGTGAAAATAACTTCTAAAGCTCCTTTAGACGGTGAAAATAACTTCTAAAGCTCCTTTAGACGGTGAAAATAACTTCTAAAGCTCCTTTAGACGGTGAAAATAACTTCTAAAGAAAATAAAACCACTTTTAACTTTCCACCAACTTCGGGCACAGTTAAGATTCATTGACCATCTCATAATGGATTCACTAATCAAATTCCCTTTAAACATCACTCGAACCAAGATGGGCCCAAGATCAACCAAAGAACTTCACATTTTATATATCAATAAGAACTTTCAATGTGTCAGATATTCCAAATTTCAGAGTTCATAGTATAATCCCCAAACAGAATATATCCAATGGGGGAGGGGGAACATGCAAATTTGATGTATAGCTTTGTGCCTAAAACTCGAAAACCTTCTTATTTGCCTTCCCTTCCGTTATCCTACATCTTGCGATTCCTCTTTTTCTTAGCTTGCATAGAGTTAAATTTTTTTTAAAAAAAAAGTGAAAACCCATAGAACAACACGAACAAAAATTCCAACCTACTCTAATGCAGTCAGAACAAACCTCTGCCACAATGTCACTGCAGTCCTTTGCATTGATTTCATAGCTTCTCCTCTTCCCTTGCTTCCTCATACATGAAGCACGTCACCCAATAATGAATAACTCACTCCCATAAAACGCATAAAACTTTGCATGCATACATCAAACAACACATCAAGAATCTGGGCTCCTATTATAAAAAAAGAAAAATACCTTACTTTGCTGCCAAAGTAACATCATCCAAAGCCTCTAATTCTTCCGACCAAAGAGTGACATCCACTTAGTAGCTCAACCTGGGTAATTGAAAAGAGGTCGAAATAATTTCATGTATAAATCTAGCCAACAAATCATTAAGTGCTTGTGGAGTAACACTAACATACAGAAGAATAAATGTGTTTACCCTTTTAGCACCAGTTTTATCCATTGCCCCAAGCACATAACAGTCCAAAGAAAAAAGTTCTTAAATGTTAATCAAGAGTCTCACTGCGTTAAACCCTCTCTCAAAAAGGAAAAAAAAAAAAACTCACACAATGAGAAATAAGAAAATGCACAAAAGAAGTCCTAAAATTCATGAAAATGATGGTCAGATAAGCAGCTAGTTAGGTGTAGACATACATGTGCGTTGTTCCAGGTAAGGTTCCTGGTGCAATCCTTTGTTCCTTCTCTTCGAGTACGTTATTTGGAACAAGAGAAATAGAGTATTGGACTCCATGAGAATAAAATGGCAATCAAAAGGTGACTAATAATGCAGCTCACTAGAAGATTGTGACCAAAATCTTTCGGTGTACTCATTTGGTCAAGAGGCTTCCCTAGCTCTTTCCTTTATTGCTTTCGAAGATCAATGACGTTAGGTGCCTTCACACCAATTGGCGTACTACGGGAAACTTAAAAAACTCAATTTATTAATACAGCAGAGAGAGAGAGAGAGAGAGGCAGACAACTGATTGAATACCAACCTCCAATTCCCCTTCTTCCA
>NW_006497368.1:17273-32581 GCF_000471905.2 Amborella trichopoda
CCTACATCTCGAGGTCGAGATGGTCGATTGGAGGGTTTTAAAACATAATATCAACCTTTTCGAGTGTATCTTTTAGATGCGCATTACTTTTTATAGTATAAGGTTGTCAACTTATATAAAAGTTTTCCTTTAAAATAAGGAAAAAGTTTATATAGAACCGAGGCTCTAAACAATCAAATCAGAGCCCATCTCAAAAACTTCACTAGAAGAGGTTGTTTGGATGCTCAATTATCCTCAAATAGATCATCTCGTATCAAGATGCATGGACATGAAAAAAAAATAGATTTGAAGTTTTGAAAATAGTGCATCTTGTAACGCATTTTTGGACCATCAATTTTCAAGATTCTCATATATCTAGTCGATCTACACTATCTTTTAAGCTTTACATTTTTATAATAAAAGATGAAAATATAGTTTAAGGCGATCACAAATATTTCCAGTATTGAAACTACATTTCTCAACACTATTTGAAGGTGCGTTATACTTTGATTGTTTAGCTCTATACAAACTGCACTCTTATTTAGTTGGCGCGGTTTGTATAGAGCCTAGGCTCTAAACAATTAAATTAGAGCCTACCTTCAAATACTGTCGAGAAATGTGGTTTCAATATTGAAAATAGTTGTGATAGCCTTAATATATATGTTCATATTTATTTATAACGTTTAAAGCTTCAAAAAAATCGTAGATCGACATATTTATGAAAACTTAAAAATCTTGAAAATTTATGGTCCACAAATTCATTACAAAATTCACTATTTTCAAAACTTGAAATTCATTTTTTTTCTCACGTATATATATCTTGTTATCTATAAGCTCAATTTGAAGATATTTGGGCAGCAAAACGACCTCTTCTAATGAAATTTTTTATGTAAGCTCAAATTTGGTTGTTTAGAGCCTTGACTCTGCATAAGTTTTTCCCTTATTTAATATACCCATTTTTTTATTTTTGACTTCAAAAGGCATCATCTAAGATCAAAGGGGATGGGAAAAGCATAAAACATCGAATCGTTGAAATTCCAAGTATGTGTTTACAAAATGTGCTTTAAAAAATTGAACATGAGCGTAAAATAAGAAATATAAAAAAATTTTGTTTTTTTCAAAAAACAGGATATTTACGAAAATTTTACTTTTGTTGTGGCCTATTTGTTCTCAACCTAACTTCAAAACACGTAAGAAGGCTAACTAATGCTAGCCCCTAAAACTACCAACTAAACTCAAGTCCAATTTTTTTCTTCCTGAAATTAAAAGACTTGATGGGGTTCTAAAATGAATAAATAGAATTCCAGTGAATAAATATCTGTTTTTTTCATAAAATGAAGAAATTTTTCGCATTTTCATTGAGGAATGTGTCTTAACTATTATAGTGTTTTTAAAAAAATAAATAAGAGTGCTGTTTGTATTGAGTCGAGGCTCCAAACAATAAAATTAGAGCCCACTTTCCAATAGTGTCAAGAAATATAATTTCCATATTGAAATTTTTTGTGATAGCTTAAAAATATTTTTTCATCTTTCATTATAAAATTTAAAGCTTTTAAAATAGTGTATATCGAGTAGATTTATGAAAACTTGAAAATCTTAAATATTGATGGTCTAAAAATATGTTACAAGATGCACTATTTCCAAAACTTGAAATTCATTTTTTTCTCATGTCCATGTATCTTGATGTCGAGATGATCAATTTGATGATATTTGTTTTGTTTAGATGCTAGGCTCTATATAAACGTTTCCTATCAAGTAAAGGGATCGACTAAGTAAAATAAATAATACTAAAAACAATGAAGAAAGAGCGAGAGAAGGGGTTTTGGGAACAAAAATAACTGTCTGACTGCTAGCCAAAGGTGAACTCGAATTGGAGCTCACTGCTCATCGAATGTGAACTCGAACCGGAGCTCATTAGTATCTGGATCGCATCTTCTCCAGATATTTAATTTATCTCCAATATTTAAACTATGTTTCTTGGCCAATTTGATCCAATGCTGGTAGAAAAGATATGACTTGAGCGATTTATCCCAATATTTAAAGTGGGTGCCATTCTCTTCCTCTCTATCTCCAACCCAAGTCCTAACTTATATTCCCTCCTCTGTATTATTCACATCCTCCCATTCCTTCATTGTCAGAAAATTGGAAACATTATCTATAACATGTTTTTTCGGCAGGAGTACGCTACTCAAGTTATCATCTAGGTCACTCCTCGTTAATACTTTCGAAACGAGAAATACTTAACCATTTCTTTCAATCACGGGTGCTATATTGCAGACTGATTCTGGTAATTCAAGAATTTGTTGTTGTGCTAAAACAGCTTGATCGGCCAAGTAGCTTAGACGAAATACTTCAGCATCACCGTACAAGAAGTGCTCCGTACTTCACAAAATATGTCACTATCTCTAACCTTTCTGATTGATGAAGCTGGAAAATATAAGAAAAAGAAAATTACTTCACAGAGACTGTTGCAAATATTTAAAATTGAATTCATTTGACATAGAACGGAAAACAGAGATATGAAAGAAATAGTCCCTATCCATCATACATAAGTGATACTTGTATAGTTATCAATTAAATATAGGGAAAATATCTCAATACCTCTCATTTTTAGGTTTCATTTCTCAATAGATCCAAGGTTTTAAAACATATCTTGGAGCATAAAAATTGTAGATTTTATTTCTTCTAACCCCATAAGCTAATTTAAACTTTGTTTTTAAGGCCAAAAGATCTAAAAAGACATGCCTTTTCTAAATTCCATCCTCCCAAGTTTTTTTGCATTTTATAGTCTCCTCTATCATCGCCACACCTCTTTTATCTCTCTAGATGCTCAATTCATACTATCTTGTAACAATGGATTGAGATACGAAATAGTCCACAAAACCAAGATTTCACCCAAACTTTTACTACCAAAATGAAAGGCAGGAAACAATAAAATAATTTATTACCCAAAAAAAAAAAACAAGAAGCTAAGACAAAAATTTACTCACTAGAGCAAGCAAAAAAAAAAAAAGAAGTAGAAGAAGAAGGAAACAAAGAAAAAACCTTAAACTCCCAATATGATAAGTTTCACTTGATTCATAAAAACCAAGATGGAATAAAGCCAAAGAAATTGATATGAAATGAAAGTATATATTGTTTATCAGGTTCAGATGGAAGGTGTATATTGTAATCAGTAGATATGAGAATGATGGACACAATATATTGTAATCAAATAGATAGACATGATCGAGTAATAGAACAATAGACTCAATCATACAAAAAAGAGTAGGATCGAGTAACAGAGTAAACCGACTTGATCTTACAGGAATGGACATAATGAAGATGAATCTGGCTTTGAGACCATGTGAAGAGTTTCAGGTTAGCCGAAAAAGTAGAATAACACTTGGCAAAGTCAAGATAATTTATAAGATATAGTACAATTCTTATACCTACTTATTACAATATACGTATTAACCTTAAGGAAAATATCTCCATCGAATCTATTTTTAGGTTTCATTTCTCTATACACCCAAGATTTCAAAGTCATAGAGATTCTATCTATTATATTTTCTAACCCTTTAAATCAACTTTACCCATTTTTTCTCCATCTTGACCAAAAGACAATCAAAGAAAATCAAGAAATTATTTACCAAAATAAAACCAAATAAAATAAAAATAAATTATTCACCAAAACACAAACCAAGAAAATCAAAAAATTATTCTCGAAAATAAAAACCAAGAAAATCCATAAATTATGCACCAAAATAAAAACCAAGAAAATCAATAAATTATTCACGAAAACCGAATACCAAAAAAATAGTATCGCTACTAAGGTAATGTCAACTCACAATACCCAAGATGGAGCTGATATTCATCATGAGATCAATGTTTTTTTCATCCAACCATCCAATAACCCACAAAAAAGCAAATAAGATTATGGCTTTCTCTTCTTTCTTTTTTTTGTATTTTTCTTTTTCTTTACTGTTTTCTTTTATTTTATTTTATTTTATTATAATATAGTACTGATGAGAGTGGGGGGTAGGACGTTATGTCGAAGCATCTGTGCCTACGATCACCCAATACCCCAACCCTAAATAAGGTTACAACTAGGTGATAATTACTACAAAATAAGTACAAAAAAACATGAAATACAACATATTAGAAAAGTTCAAGAAGACGAAAAAGATAATAATAGGGAGAGAGAGAGATACAGAGAGAAAGAAGAAGAACAAGATATTATAAAATTTAAGATAACTCTTCCTGATAGGAATAAGAGCAAAGAAAACTAAAAAAAGAAAGAACACAAAAAAAATAAAAAATAAAAACACATATAGAGAAGACTAAAAAAAGAAAGAAAACAAAAAAAATAAAAAATAAAAACACAGATAGAGAAGAAGAGAAATACCAGTTAGAAAAAAAGAATTAACGTACCTCAAAACTGGCTTACTTCTAGTATTCTTCTCTCTCTCCCTAACCAAGCCCTGAATATGGGGGCGGCAATTAGGTGATCTAATTCTCAACTTGTGATAGGTTTTGAAAATATAAAACTATTGTTTCTTATGTAAAGAACCGGGGCCAAATTTCATAAGATCTACTTGAACCAACTAATAGAAATAAGAAAAATTTAAGTTTTAATTAATTTTATTTTAAAATGTTGAACTCCATGAATGGTGAGCAATGTGCAAATTGAAGATAAATTGTTTCTACATTGAAGAAGAGCAGAGAAGAGAAAAGAATAGCAGAGAAAAGAAAAAGAATAGCAAGAGAAGAAGGAGAATACAAGCTGAAAAAAGAAGAATGAACATACCAGAAAAAATATGGATTCTTCTCTTCTCTTTCTAACCAAAATATGGAATTATCTTTTTGGTGTATATTTTTACAAATTTCTAGGGAGCTCCTTCTTTTGTGCATTTTTATTTTATATTAAGTTTCTCTATTATAAAAATTGAACGATTTTATTGTATTTATTCTTGGGCATTTATGAAGTAGTTTGATGACTCGGCTGGGTCCAACTTGAAACCCGCAGGTCAAACTGGAACAAGGCATTGGCCAATCGTGTTTTAGTGGTCAGGATGGGTATTTCAAATAAAAAATAAAAAATATATAAAATCCCAAAGGTTTGAATGTTTTGTATCGTTTTGGTAAAAATTGGAAACTGTTTTTTTCCATGAAACTTATTTTTGCATTTTTCAATATTTTTTAGAAAATTTCAAGCATACCCCTGGACACAAATCAATGTTTGAAACATCATTTTTCACTAATTTTCAACTTCATTTGGACATGTTTCATTTAATCATGCTTTAAATATACTTTTCATATATATATATATATATATTAATACATTTTGGATTGGTCAGGACCTGTCTGGTTGACCCCAATGTTGTCAAATTCACTTCGGAGTCTTCTTTGGTGTGGTGAGAAAAATGAAGCAATTCGGTGTTTCGAACGATTCGAGAAAAGACTTTAGATATTTTTTAATTTAATATAAATATAAAATAGACATTTATATATAAAAATAAAAAAACTTCAATAAAAAATTCCATATATATTACATATGATTTTCGTACATGTTCTATCTTATCGTTAATATAAAGATAGATAGTTATGGTGCTGAGATTTTCTTAGATTATTTATGAGTTAGATTTCTCCTTAAAACTTATAAAATCTTTATTACATATGATTTTCGTACATATCCTATCTTATCAATTCTATCTAAAAATATCACACAAGTATCCCGAATTCCTCCTCCCACTACAATTCCGCTCTCTCACATTTCAAATTAAAAGTGATGTAGGAATGAGGAAACATACGATTGTGGGAGAGATCGAGATACTCTGCTACTATTAGCCAGAGAGGAATCCAAATTGTCTAATATTCTTGATGGTTATGTGTCACGATCCCGTCCCCTGACCCCTACCAGATGACGACAGAGTGCGGGATGGCGACATGATGTACCATCACATTATTGGAACACCCTTCATAACGTATTTAATATTTAAGTTCTTTCTCTCCAATTCAACACGATTCCTTCTCGAAATCTCTACCATCTCTCTCTATCGCTAAACTCTCTCTTTCTAAACTTATACGATCTCCACCTTCTCTCTATCTTTCAAAACTTGCTTAAAGAAAGATAGGAAGAGAAGAGGTTCATTGCTGCAAGGATTGTTTTACAGGTATGAAGCATATTTCATTCTTTTTTCTCTTTGTATTTTCCTTCATGCTTTTTTCAAAAAATTCCTTTTTTTTATGTAACCAACAGTCGGATTAGGACACTGTTGGATTAGGACACGCGAGCAATATACAAACGCACTTTCTTATAGACCCATAGCTTTATTTCATTTTAATTTCATCAACATCTTCCAAAAAAGAGCTAGGCTTTTCTTTGTTTTTTTTTTTTCTCAAATTTCAATAAGATTGCAGAGTCTGTCATGTGCTTCTTCATACCCTATTCTCTTTTCCCATTTCAATAATTCTGCTCCTTATGTATTCCTGTTTCCCATCAATTTTTCTTGGTTTCGCACTATTATCTTTTGATGAAAGAGAGGGAGAGTTTAGTGGGTTTAATTATGAAATTTCTTGTTTTTATGTTATCTTAGGGTTTGCGGTTACAGGTGCTCTCCAAGCTTAGACGAGTGCTTCAACAAAACAAGATGGATTGGCTTTCCTTCCCTTCTCACCTCCGCAAACATCCTTGTCGCTATCTTGCCTTAATTCTCCTTGCACTGCTGATCACTATCATAGTCACTCGGGTTGCCGGAAAAGGGATCCATACACCTTTTTCTGACAAAGACAAAATTTCAGGGGACCCATATGCCGTTCTACGGTCATCAACAACACCCTTTACCCGAAACTTTCCTTCAAGACTCTAGTTTCTGAAGCACTGTTTGCCACAACCCGGGGTGAGATCGTGGGGCTTACTATAAAAGAGGCCATTAACTCTTTCGAGGAGCTCCACCGTCAGAATCTGTCTTTCTTGCAACAAGATCAAACGGACTTGCTCCAGCAAAGAGGGGCCTCAAAGACTGTCTCTGCCTCATTGACTATACCTTGTTCCACCTCTACTCTGCTTACCATCAGCTCCACCCTGAAAACGACTTCAACTTGTTAGAAAGCCATTTCTCAACTATGTACCAAGTTTTTCAACTTGTCAGAAAGCCATTTCTCAACTACGTACCAAGTTTTCCCGGCAACGCCATCGAACTTAAAAGCCCTTCTCAGTGCACCCATGAACAATCAAGACCCATACCTCAGTGAGCTTTCACGAGCAAGATTCACAGAAGATCTCACGAGAAAGGCTGGCCAGGAGTTTGTGCCCATAACCCGTACAGCCATGACCAATCAAGACACATGCCTCAGTGGGTTTTCATGAGCAAGATTTACAGAAGATCTCACGAGAAAGGCTGCCCAGGAGCTTGTGCCCATAACCCATATTCTAAGTAACTCTCTCGCTATGATAAAAAATACTACTGAGACCTTCGGAATTTTCCAGCAACCTGAGAGAGGTTTTCCATCAAGGGTCGATAGATAAGACAAATATTATGTTGACGAGGGAGGGAATGGAGAATACTATTATCACAGGGAGCAGGAATGTTGTGGATGGCTTCTCCACCTTCAACTCGTTAACACTATGTAAGTTTCTCCCTCTGTCTCTCTCTGGTTTGTTAGCAATTCTTTCTCGATGGCGTTTTATAAAACAAAAAATAGATCTTGCAACAAAATTCATACTTTTTTCCAGTATACCTCTACTGAATGTACATCTGAATAGTTCTTTGAGAAATACTACTAGAATTAGACGGGCCATCAAATTAAAGGCAGATTGACCTGTCTTAACTTGGTTGTACAAGAAGCTTGATGTTCCAGAAAAACCAAACAAACTAGATTGAAAAATATAATGAACGCTCATTGAAGATTAGAGAAATCAAGGAAAATTGATGAAAAATAATAAAATTGTAAGCTTGAGAATTTGTTTGTGAAAATGATTTACATAATATTCTTTAAGGTTTCACATTTTCCATACTATGAAATGCTGCGTATCTTTACGTTTTCTAATTAGTAGCTTCTTTTCCTACATTATTTTGATGCCCAAATATCCTCAAATTGATCATCTCAACATCAAGATGCATAGAAATGAGAAAAAAATGGATTTCAAGTTTTGAAAATAGTGTATTTTGTAATGCATTTTTGGACCGTCAATTCTCAAGATTTTCAAGTTTTTATAGATATGTCGATTTACACTATTTTTTAAGCTTTAAACTTTATAAATAAAAATGAAACTATATTTTAAGGCTATCTATCACAAAAATTTCCGGTGTTGAAACCACATTTCTCAACACTATTTGAGGGTAGGCTCTAATTTAAATGTTTAAAGCAGATGTTTATTTGAGGGTAGGCTCTAATTTAATTGTTTAGAGCAAGTATTTGAGGGTTTTAAGTCGCAACGGACTCACCTGAGTCGATACGGGAATCTGGCACCCTGTGTTAATTCTTTTGCAAAACCGAGAATCACCCAATCCTGGAGGAGAATCGGCGATTCACTGTTCCTATAGGAGAATCGGTGCCGATCCTAGAGGAGAATCGGCGATTCACTGTTTCTAGAGGAGAATCGGCGTTTTGAACAGTGAATCGCCCGATCCTAGAAGAGAATCGACGATAGTGAATTGCCCAATCCTTGAGGAGAATTGGCGATAGTGAATCGCCCGATCCTAGAGGAGAATCGGCATAGTGAATTGCCCAAGCCTAGAGGAGAATCGACGAGATCCTAGAGGAGAAATCAACGATTTTGAACAGTGAATCGCCCGATCCTAGAGGAGAATCGGCTATTTTTGAATAGTGAATCGCCTAATCCTAGTGGAGAATAGGCGAGATCCTAGAGGAGAATCGACGATTTTGAACAGTGAATCGCCCGATCCTAGAGGAGAATCGGCGATCTTGAACAGTGAATCACCCAATCCTATAGGAGAATCGGCGAGATCCTAGAGGAGAATCAACGATTTTGAACTGTGAATCGCCCAATCATAGAGGAGAATCGACGATTTTAAACAATGAATCACCCGATCCTAGAGGAGAATCGGCGTGATCCTAGAGGAGAATCGGCGATTTTGAACAATGAATCGCTCGATTCTAGAGGAGAATCAGCGATTTTGAACAGTGAATCTTTAGATCCCGATCCTAGAGGAGAATCGGCGAGATCCTAGAGGAGAATCGACGATTTTGAACAGTGAATCGCCCGATCCTAGAGGAGAATTGGCGATTCTCCTCTCGACGATTTTGAACAGCGAATCGCCTGATCCTAGAGAAGAATCAGCGACGATTTTGAACAGTGAATCGCCCGATCCTAGAGGAGAATTGGCGATTCTCCTCTTGGCTATTTTGAACAGTGAATCGCCCGATCTTAGAGGAGAATCGACTATTCCTAGAGAAGAATCGGCAATTTTGAACAGTGAATCGCGCGATCCTAAAGGAGAATCGGCTATTTTGAACAGTGAATCGCCCGATCCTAAAGGAGAATAGGCGATTCAACGATTTTGAACAATGAATCGCCTGATCCTAGAGGAGAATCTCGGCGATTCCTAGAGGAGAATCAATGATTCCTAGAGGAGAATCTCGATCCTAGAGCAGAGTTGGCGATTTCTAGAGGAGAATCGGTGATTCCTAGAGGAGAATCTTTGCGATTTCTAGAGGAGAATCGGCAATTTTGAACATTGAATCACCCGATCCTAGAGGAGAATCAACGATTTTGAACAGTGAATCGCCCAATCCTAGAGGAGAATCGATGATTTTGAATAGTGAATCGCCCAATCCTAGAGGAGAATCTGTGATTTTGAACAGTGAATTGCCCCCTTATTACGTCATAAATAGCGATTCCAGCCGTTACGTCATAAATCACGATTTCGCCCCCTATTACGTTGTCATAAATCGCGGTTTCAGCCGCTACGTCATAAATCGCGATTCTAGTGATGTCACAGGGCGAGTCCTTACTTAAAGACATTTTGGTAGTTTTTCAAAATATCATTTTAGGTTACCTTTTTTCTCCATCACACTGGCATTAAGGCTTTTGTAAAGGTATTTATATCTTATTGACTTTCGATGTGGGACTTTCGCTAAGCGATATTATATTGAAAATTTATACAATATAAGTAATTATTATACAAAACTCTTTAGGAGCATGTGAAGGGGCTGTCGTGGTTAGCAGGAGGATTATAGCTTTGCTAAAATCCTCAAAAGAGTCGAGGATAAAAAAAATATTCAAAAAGAACCATCTATTTCTGAATTAAGGCAAGAAATAAATGAAGTTCGAAATGAACTAATAAGTTTAAAAAATGGAGCACAAGTTTTAGAACTAGCCTCTAACCCTGTAGAATATAGTCCTGCCAATTCAGATGACGAGTTAGAATTTGATAATATTATAAGTAATTATAAAAATCCTCTATCTCTTAGAAACGAGGATTGTCCTCCAATAAAAGACGAACCAGAGTCTTCCAGTTTGGTACAAAATTGTAATTTTGTTAGTCTTCTGACAAAGTAATTACTCAAAAATGGTTCACTATGATAAAAATAATCGTCCATAAAGAATAGAGTTTCCAAACCCTTGCTTTAATAGACTCAGGAGCGGACCTCAATTGTACAAACGAAAGACTTGTTCCCACAAAATATTTTAGTAAAACTAGTCAAATCTTAAATACAGCAGACACCAGTAGGATGATTATAAATTATACACTTTCAAACGCTGCAGTTTGTAACAATGGTAATTGCTTTGAATTCCCTTTTATCATGGTAAAAGGGTTAAGCCAATCTGTAATATTAGGAACTCCATTCTTAAGTATGTTATATCAAATAAGAATTCACAGTACGGGAATTGAAGCCAATGTAGAGGGTCACAACGTAAAATTCGAATTTATTGAGAAACCCAAAATCTAAGAAATAAATACTGTTAAAGAAACAATTTCTAATAAAGAAAAATTCTTATACCAGGTTAAAGAAGAATTAAAATATAAAACAATTGAGAATAAGCTTTCAAACCCTGAAAATAGGAAGCTGATAGAGAATATTAAAAATAATATTAAAAAATAAATCTAACGCTCCTTTTAGTTGAAGGCTTTTTCAGGAGGGTGAACACTATGTATTTTCTCTCCTTTTGTTGTATAGAAGGTTTAATATTGTTTTTCTAAGGTATTTAGGCTAAAATCCGGAATTTCTATTTCTTTTTCTTTCAGGATATATCTTAGCCAGACGAAGAACTTTACATTTTGTTTAGTTTTCTTTATGAATTTATTGAATTTTTTATGGAATGCATCCAATAATTCTTGCAAAAATTCTGCCATATACCAATCTCGTATATCTTTATTCTCTTCAGATATCTTTATTCTCTTCAGATAAGAAATCTTCCTTGATTCCTTCTTTATCTATTCTAAATTTTTCTTCTTTTTGAAGGGTAAGAATGTTAAAGTCTAGATCGGATAGTGTTGGTTCTTTATCTGGGGAGCTAGGTTCATATATTCTATATATTGGTTGTTGTATATGGCTGTTTGTTCTAGTTAACCCATCAATTATAGGTCTTATAGAAGTCTATCCTTGTTCAGTTTGTGGTATAGAAGAAGTAGAGTGTCTTGAAGGTGTAGAGTGTCTTGATGGTATTCGTAAGGAACCTTCTGAAAGGTTTATTCGAGTTCGTCTATTTGAATTAAACTGTATTTCTATATCTCCATCATGATACTCAATTATTTGATCTGGGTCTCTATTTACCAGGATTATGTACTGTTGATTTTCACAATGTAAAAACCATTTATCCGGAAGAGTTATTTGAGACCAGTTTATAGACTTAGGTATAACAGTCTTTCATGTTTCCATATTGGTTTGGAAAAGCACTGTTTGTCCCTTGGTGTCCATCTGGAGCACATTCGGATATAGAGTGCTCATCACTTTATAGCATATTCTATTTACTAGTGTAATATTTTGGGATCCTGGATTCATATCAAATCCCTGAGTTTTTATATTTAGATTGAGAACCTCTAAGAGGTTTAGATCTGTCAAGGAAACCAAAAAATTTGGGAAACAGTTAAAATATATAGATCCATTACACAGACTAGATTCTACTATTCTTAAAAAAGAGTCAGAAAAGTTATTATGACGCCCATCTCTTAAGCATAATAGGACATAGTTATTTAAACCTAGTCAAGTTAGAGGTTTTACTGCAATTTGGATAAGTCCTATATGTAAATATATTCCTTACTTTTATGGTCCTGTATCATTCTATTAGAAAGCAATCGGAAGCTATCTTGTTCATTAGTAATAGATATGCTTTGTTCTACGATTTTAATAGAAAAACTTGATTTAAATTCAAAAGTTCCTTTTTTATAAACATCAGACGCAGGAACCTTAGGAATATTCCAATTTTGTATTTGTTTTTCTATGTTGTCTACAGTTATTTCTTCTCTATTTGTTAACCGTAGTGTACTATTAGAGGAAGAAGTTGTTCTATTGGATAGAGTCCTAATAAAATTTGTCATCTTAGATAATGGTTGAATACTGAGTCAATCGGAAACAGTCCTTGTACCTTTTGCGGCTCTTCCTGGCCTATCGGTAGTTTGAGTCACGACGACTTTTAGTTTCAATTCCTTATTAGCTAAATGGAAAATTTTATTAAGTTTTAACCATTAGATCAATATCTTCAAACTACAGTTCACCACTGTAAGCTCATGGCTCCGATACCAAACACACCAAGATCATACAAAACTTCATAAACTCGTGTACATATTCAAAAACATACAAACGTATGACGATATTGAGTTATCAATGGTACACAAACTTTATAAAGATGAATATTATGAAACAGAGAATACATAAACATGGTGAGATATCAATTACAAACCAGCTTACATATGAAACATTTCTAATTTTTAAACAAACTACTAATTTAACTTGCATAGTAAGGTAGAAAACTTACATATGACACTTGCAATAGCTAGAGAATAATTTCTACTCGTCTAGGCAATAATTAGGCAGATTGTCCCAGTTACAGTTACACGTAACAACTATTTTACTTCTGGGTGGGTAAATACACCACCAGATATACAATAAAGAGAGAGAGAGAGAGAGAGAGAGAGAGAGAGAGAGAGAGAGAGAAACGAGTTATAGAGTGGTATGGAGTAGAGACAAAGAGATTGACGATATGTAAAGAGTTAGAAAGATAAAAAGAGATGAAGAGAGCCTGCAGGGATGCAGAGCATAAATACATAGTAGAGGTGCGGAATAGAGGTGTAAAACAGAAGTGCAGGGTAGAGCAGATCAGAGCAGAGCAGAGGTGGAGACTGGGGGAGAGAAACTTATTGCCTCTAATGAGGGAGAGGAACCCCTTTTTATAGCTGGCGGATTCCAAAATTATTAAAAAGGGCATTGGCTGAAATGACTAAAAGTAGGAATACGAAAAGGTGTCATTTGAGATGACTTAAAGGTGTCGGTTGAGATGACCAAAAGTAGGAATAGGAAAAGGTGTCATTTGAGATGACTTCAAGGTGTCGATTGAGGTGACCAAAATTATGAACAGGAAAAGGTGTCGGCTGAACTATTTTGTCGGCAGGACTCGTGTGCTTGATTGAACTGTAGTCGTTCTATCTTGGATAGTTCTGGATAGTATCTTGTGTTTTCATCCCCCCTAGGATAGTCTAAACTCTATGTCTTCATTTTCTTTAGCGTAGTCTTCTTCATTCTACATTGATAGACATTGCTTCTTCTTCTTCATCAAACATTTGCAATAATTTCTTTTTGAGTTCTTCTTTGGTAGCCGTAGGATTTTTCCGCCTCATTTGATTGATATAATCGGTCATATTAACTTCTTCTTTTGGAGGTGTAAGTGGTATTCTTTTCAGCTTCATATTTTCGGGAGCAAGGTTCTTGTTTTCATAGACATCCCACCATTTTACGTATATTTGTCTTCCCAGTTCTGGGATATATTCCCAATTATTCGTATAATCTTCTGTTATTTGATAGGACCATTTCGTAAACCATGGTACTTGATATAGAGCCATGAAATACATATGAAGTTCTATTCTGGTATCATTATGATTATATTCTGTAAATTTCCGTTGAGAGGCATGGATATTAGATGGTAATCTTTCTGTCCCTGAGCCCCACAATTGGAACCAATTTGTAAACCAATTTGGGGATTCTCCCACTATTGATATTTTAATTTGGATGAACCAAGTATGATAGTTATTATTATTTTGAAAGGCGAATACTTTATGCAATGCTTCAATATATTCAAAGTAATGAAAATATCTATTAGAAAATCCTTCTGATTGCATTTTCCTTGGTTTCGAAGGTTCCATTCCCCAATCCTTATATGAAAGTATTCTTCGTATTTGGAATTTAGAGTATGCTATCATATTTATATTTTTCTTATAAAAGTGGACCAATGTAATTGATCATGTTTCAAGGAGTATGGCTTCATACCATTCTTTGGTCTTGCTTCCATTATTTGGATGCATATGGCTATTCATATAAATATTTGCTATTTCATATGGATCATTATCTTTATGGATATTATCTATTACCATGATTGGCATAAATGAGGTTTCGAAAAACCTACTTTTTTCTTCTATTGATGAAGTTATTAGTATTGGTTCAAGTAAAAATGTTATTTCTTGCACTTGTTTCTTAATTATTTGGTTTGGTGAGGTTGAAGCTATTAGGACTTTGCTAGGTATAGGGATTACTTCTATTTTTCCCTTTCCCTTGGTATTTGCTGTTGTTATTGATCAAGGAGCTATGGTACTCAGGAAGAATCTTTCTCTAATAACAAAATCCAAGAAATATAACAAGCTTTCAAAAACGAAAGCCTTGATATAAATAGAATAGATTATGGGAGAAAAGTAAGACCAATTTCTCAAATTAGAATGTATTATCCGAGGCCTACTCCAGTAGATCTTCAGTTTGAAGAAGACCTGATTACTAGTTCTGTATCTTATTCAGGAAGGTCAGTTGTAAATTGGAATATCGACGGGATGTCTAAAAATCAAATGCTGGATTTAATGAAACATATGAGTATGTACGCGACTGCGTGAAAAATAAGTGAAAATCCATACCAAGAAATAGCTAAAGCCATTGTCTGTGGATTTACAGGCTTGCTAAGGGGATAGTGAGATTTCCATATAGAAGAATTTTGGGGGTATTTTGGTCGATATTTTTTGTAAATTATTTTTTTTATATTTTTATTAGATGCGTCTCACTAAGATGTACACACACTCCAAATTTTAGATCATTCTGACTTGTAAAAAAAAATAAAAAATGAAACAATATCAAACAATTGTGACCGTACGATGAACTTTGGACGGTGATGAGAGTAGACAAAA
>NW_006497368.1:61215-80595 GCF_000471905.2 Amborella trichopoda
TATTAGTTTAGTTAAAAAGTTAATTTAGTTTGTTCCGTTTAGTTACTACTTATTTAGTAGTAACTATTAGGTATACTATAGTATTATATTACTTATATATATATATATATATATATATATATATATATATTGGGTGCAGTTGGCATACAGATGCATCCGTAGCTGTAGAGGTAAGGTGCACCTTCCAATTTTATCATGGTATATAATTTTGATGTAAAATGTTCTTAGGATTATCTCAAAATCTATTTTAATATCTAATTATAAAATTTTAAGTTTAAAAAATGGTTAAAATCGAGTAAATCTATAAACATATGAAAATCTTGAAAATGGACGGTGTAGATAATATGTTGTAAAATGCACTATTTCTGAGACTTAAAATCTTTTTATTTTTCATGGTCATACATCTCGATGTCGAGATGATCAATCAAAGGGTATTTCAATATTAAAACTACCTTTTTCGATGGATTTTTGAGGTGCATCTGTAGTTCTACATATAAGGTTGCAACCTTATATAAACTTTTTCCATATATATATATATGACGCCAGATTGAATCTGAACCGATCCAATGGTCACGATTTCATTTCGTATTTTAATTTAAATTTTTTTGTACAAATCCAAATCACTTAAAATTTGGAGCATCCATTCTTTAAAAATACGAGAATCTAATAAAAATATAAAAAACAAATATTAGGTGCGCCTAATGAAATTTTCATTGGTATTTCGATCAATTTGTTTTGTGAAATATGTTTTTAATATTTTTATTGGTGCGCCTTGATGAGAAGAATTGATACCTCAAATTTCATATGATTTGGAATTGTAGAAAATATTAAAATTATACTACGAAATAAAGTCACGGCCGCCATATCAGCTTAGATTTAATTTGGGCCGTTGGACATATACTATTCCATTAGCCCATGGGCAGATAGGATATATATATATATATATATATATATGAGTAATGATCCTATGAGACCCTTACACATATGGGGTGCATAGGACCCCCTTTAATAACCGTCAAATCTTCTCACACATCTCGATGATTTATAAGGTACTAAGTCACCCAGTAATGACATAGAAACCAACCGATTGGAATGGTAAATGGGGTGCTGAGTCACCCAGTAAAGACGTAGAAACTAACCGATTGAAATATGGTAAAAAATAAAAAAGAGAAAAATCTATGCAGCCGCTCTCTCTCTTCCTCTCTGCAACAAGGTAAAAAGCCAACACAAGCCGAGCAGTTGTGTATGTTCACCATTATTGCATCCATGTTTCTCAATCTAAAAACCCCCAAACCCTAACTTTTAACTCGGCAAAATAAAAGTTGGGTCTTGAAGCAGCGAGTGAAAAAAGAGAGATGAAAAGTGTGGGATTAAAGAAAAACAACATTGGTTTCACAAGAAAACTCAAATATGTTTCACAGAAACACACATTGCCTGATATACACACAAATGTTAGGATGTGGATATCTAGGGTTTCCGGCAGGGGTTTTTTGGCAGGGGTTTTTTCGACAGGGGTTTTGAGGAGCTGCGGGATCAGGTTCTGACAGGGATTTTGAGGAGCTGCGGGATCAAGTCCTGGTTTTGTTATCGGTCGGCATCTGATTATTTCTCTGTGGCTTCTTAGGCATTTTCTGAAAAAAAAAATAGTTGTTTCCCGACAATTATGGCTGGACAGAGTCTCTGAACTCTTGATTTTCGGCCAGTTTCTTGCTGGGAAAGGGGCACCATGGAGGGTGATTATAGTGGGTGTAGGCAAGGGGCTCGCGTACCTCCACAACACGGTGCAGCCGACGATATTCCATCGTGATGTGAAGGCAAAAAACATCCTGCTCGATGCCGACATGAACGCGAGGGTCGCAAACTTTGGGCTCACGACGCCGAAAAGATAGGGGCAGTCTCACCTAACTACCCGTGTGGTCGGAATGCACGGGTATCTGGCACTGGCACCTGAATACGCCCTCTACGGGCAATTGACAGAGAAGAGCCATGATTTGGCTTTGAATTTAATATATAGAGAGAAAGAAGGGAAAAGGCACTTGGATGGAGCTGGTATGGTCGTGGCGTAACTTCGATAACGAGATATGAAGTCGAAACTTCTGATTGGAAAATAAAGCCAAGAACGAAGGAGAAATAGGGATGGCTTCAACTCGTTCCACATAGACCACGATCTAGAGAGACGATGCTCTGATGCCATGTTAGAATTCATGGGAGCATACATGCACAGACATTGAATGGAGAATGGAGAGTGAAAAAGTGAGAACACAACATTTATGTGGTTCAGGCCAAAGCCTTACGTCCACGGATCCAAAGCCCAATTGGCTACATCTTCACTAGTTTGGATGAATGTTTACATCAATAAGTACCTCTATATATAGAGACGTTCACACAATTACAAGAAAAAATATGGTATGATTCTTGGAGATAGAGGTAAATAGTGGGAGGCCTTATCATCAAACTAACTTGATGACCAAGTAAGTTTGATTTGGTCTCTTCTTATCTTCTAGATACTTAATCTTATCAAGAGATATACCCACACATCCATAATGATGTATATCAATATGAATCCAAGATATCCGTGTCCACCGAGTCCTGTTTTCGACTCTCTGATTTGTTTCTCTACCGAGTCATGTTTCGACTATCTGATCTGTCTCTGTCGAGTCGTGTTTCGACTCTCTGATGTATTTTGGATTTTGTTGTTCTCAATTCCAACTCTAATGTCCAACTGTTGATCCACTGCTGATTTCTGTTGGCTCTTCCACGGGCCTCCTATGTGACGATTGAATTTCTCAATCCTGGTTGATGATCAAGTTTTCCGTAACTTGATCCCGTTTAATGATGGAGTTTTCCGTTACTCCATCATTTGTGATGATCAAATTTTTCGATCTTGGTTGATGATCAAGTTTTTTGTTACTTGATCCTATTTGATGATGGAGTTTTTCGTTACTCCATCCTATATGATGATCGAGTTTACTAGATCCTATCTGCTTCAGATGCTTATGTTTAATGATTGAGTTTTCTGTTACTCAATCCTGTTTGATGATGGAGTTTTTTATTGCTCCATCCTGAGAGATGATCGAATTTCTTTCTGTTATTCAATCCTATCTATTGTTGAGTTTTTCGTTACACGTTCCCGGATGTTTCTGAGACCGTCTATTATTCTTGAGGCTTGTTGATCAGCTACTGCAATCTGTGCTGTTGTTCAAGCAATCTGAAGATCACTACTCATTTTTGGCAACTTGGTATTGTTCAAACTCCGCTGCTTTGTGTAAAAGCATCTTGAATTTGAGGGGGAGTATTTGGATATGGATATCTCAGGTTCATATTGATATACATCATTATGGATGTATGGGTATATATCTCTTGATAAGATTAGGTATTTAGAAGATAAGAAAAGACCAACTCAAAGTTACTTGGTCATCAAGTTAGTTTGGTGATAAGGCCTTCTACTATTTATCTCTACCTCCAAGAATCATACCATATTTATCTCTTGTAATTGTGTGATTGTCTTCTATATATAGAGGTACTTATTGATGTAAACATTCATCCAAATTAATGAAGATGTAGTCAGTTGGGCTTTGGATTCATGGATGTAAGGCTTTGGCCTGAACCATGTAAATGTTATGTTCTCTCTTCTTCTCTCTCCATTCTTCATTCAATGTCTGTGTATGTATGCTCCTACAAATTCTAACAACAAATACCCCCATCATTCTCAATATGTTTACGTGCCTGCAAATGCATATCCCTACCATTCATTTGCTCACATTCATTTTACACTTCACCGGAAACCCGAAAATTTGGCCGGAAAATTGAGACATCAGCTGAAATTTCCATGGATTTGACATCAGGTTTTGGGGCTTCAACTTTGGGAACAGTCATAGTGTCTTCACCCCATCCACCTTCGCATTCTCACGGAGCCTGAACCTCCTCATAAACTTGCCTTGACTTTCTCTTTCCACTTATCTATAGCACCTTTTCATCTTCTAACTCCACCTTCACCTCCTCTTTCTTGAGTCTAGGGAGATCGGCCTTGAACACAAGGGCGTGGTCAGTCTCTTCGCAATTGAACATCGCATTCAAGAAAGCAGAGGTTGCAAAATCACTGGGATTAAAATCGGAAGAACAGGAAATGGCTTGTGTTAAAAGGAGAAACGAAGAAGCCATCAAAAGGTTCCCAAATTTTAATGGTTCTCTAACAGAGAAAATTGGTTTTCGTTGGTTTTTTTTTATGGAGAAAGAGGTCTTCCTTTCACTATCTATTGCTGCAACTGATGAGAGAGAAATGGAGACGATGGGTTTTAATTAAAGGGAGAGGGAATGTGGAGATTAGAGAGAAAAGGGAGAAAAAGCTCCTGTCAACCCACAGGCTCATGGAATAGTGTAAGCCCAACAGTCCCGATTGAATCTGGTCCGATCCAATGATCACAATTGTATTTCATAATTGAATTTTAATTTTTTTCTACAATTCCAAGTTACTAAAAATTTGGAATGTCTATTCTTCAAGAATAATCGAATCTAATAAAAATATCAAAAAAGTAATTCAAATAAATTAAATTGATCAAAATACCCTCGAAAAGTTCTAGGGGTATTTTGATCAATTTATTTTATGTGAATTATTTTTTTAATATTTTTATTAAGTGCGCCTTGATGAGAAGAGTTTATGCTCCAAATTTCATGCTATTTGGATTTAAAAAAAAAAATATTAAAATTATATTATCGATATACAATCCTAACCGTTAGATTGGCCCATATTCAATCTAGGTCATTAGGCTTACACTGTTCCATGAGCCCATGGGCTCACCCTAGCATCTTCCTATATATATATATATGCACACACACGTATAGGACTATATCAAGATGCTCCTACGGCTGCTTCCTCAACAATGCTCCCAAAGTAGGGAGCTGGAGCCAAGGGTCGATCCCAGGCTTCTGCTCCAGCTCCCACGCCTGCTTAACTCCCAACAACTGTGCTTTACCTACTTAGTTATTCTAATTTTCTGTCCTTCACAGTCATTCAAAGATTTAAAAGGGAATTAGGAAAGCCTTTGTATAAGTCTTTGTTATGCTACATTCTCTATTTTTTGTTATCATTAGTCATCTCTCATATTCTACTTCCTTGGCTGTTAAAGTTGATGCCATGGAATATATAGAAAAATGAATTGTTTCAAGTGATCAAAAGTTTTCATGACGATGTTGATGAATATCTAGTGAACTCTTTTTCTGTTCAGTGTGCAGCCCAAAAAAGTTGTAAAGTTGGAGGGGTCCCCCAAGTTTCCAACTTGGGACCTATTGCAAGGGTATGGCAAAATCTACCACTCTGCCACTGTTTTTCTTTTTTTGGCTAAGCTATTAGCTTGAATGGATTTTTTGGGGAAAAATTCAAGGGTTCTACTGAATCCTGTGCTATAACTTTACCAAACTGAATCCTGACTATCAATCAAAATTTTCAGTAACCTGCTGGGAGTGTCGTGAAGTTTGACCTTCAAACTGCAAACAGGAGAATTCCTTCGTCTTAGATTATTTCTTTATATGAAATCCATCTTAGATGATGTTGCTTCTCTTGGCATCCCAAGGTTGATTTCGACAAGGTTTTGCTCATTCTCAATGGCCATGGAGAAGTTAATAACATGGTCTTTGCTTCCCTGGTCTCTCAAGCAATAATGCTTCCTTTGATAAGCCTTGTTGGGTCGTGATTAATAATGGAGTATGTTCAAGTATCCAATACTGAATAATGCTTCCGCTTTGGCTTTACCATTGGTATCTTATACTGTTTCCATTGGTATCTCATGCTGCTTCCAATGAAGTGAGATTGATATCTTTCATTTTTGCTTCATCTTCCTTTCTCTTGCATATCTCAAATAAGAAAGCCATGAATTAGTTTGGTGCACTCTAGTTGCAGGCAATAGAATGGCAAACCTGATCTAAATTAGTTCTGCAGTTTACTGATTTATCATGACTCCTGAGACTTTGTGCTATTGGCTTGGAACATTTAGATACAAGATTTCCTTGTTTAGTGCAAGTCAGCCAGTCCTTTAGATTTCCTGCATCCTTCTATGTCCTGTTTTGCTTGTTTGCAAGACAGAGAGACAATTAAGGTGACATGAACTGTAAGATTAGTTGACATATTTTTGCTGACATGCTAAAGTTTGAAGTATCCTCCCATGTATACATTCACATTAGCAGTTTAAAGTATCTATTTTATATGTACATGTCATCCCCCATTATTCCTCTCTTATTGTGATATTGTGTTCTCTATCAGCTCCATCGCTTTATGGAATCTTCCCATATGCTGGTTTGAAATTCTACTTCTATGAGAAGATGAAAAGTCAAGTCCCTCAGGAACATAAGAAAGACATCCTTGTGAACCTTGTCTGTGGATCTGTTGCTGGTTTATTGGGACAGACTTTAACTTACCCTCTCGATGTTGTCAGGCGACAAATGCAGGTATTTCTAAAAGTGGATTTTTTTGTTGAGAGAGAGAGAGAGAGAGAGCTGGATATCAACAATTAAGATTTAGTCTCAACAATGAGGTTCAGGCCTGGATTTCTGGTTGTTCACAAAACTAGGAAGTAAAAGAACAAAATTTTCAGGTACAAACACTATCAGATGGTGAGGGGGCAGTAAAGGGAACAATGGAGAGCCTCGTGACCATTGTGCAGAAGCAAGGCTGGAAGCAGCTGTTTTCAGGGTTGAGCATTAACTATATGAAGGCAAGCAAAACCTTTGAACTCTTTTCTCTCTCTCGCAACTGTAAATAACCCACTTTATAATAAGTCGTACTTAACTATTGTTTGCAAAGCCTATATGGTCTATCTAAATAATTTTAAAAGATTGTTATTTCCTCTCTATAGGTTGTTCCATCGGTGGCAATTGGCTTTACTGTGTATGATGGCATGAAGTCATGGATGAGAGTTCCACCACGAGAAGAAAAAACCCACTAAACAGTCTAATAGAGAAGCTGAGGCTCGTCTCTCCACTCATTAACGAGGTTTATCCATTTGCAATTTTCAGAAGGTCTTAGAAGGTCAGCTCAAAATCTGAATAATTTTTGTGGGTTCAGCTTTCTTTGGCATGTACTGATTATTCATTCTGTAAATTCATTCTTAATTCTGCATGTATCTAGATTTATATGGCTTCTATTAAAAAGGAGTTTTCCTACCTTTTTTTAGTCATTGAGAACTAAGCTTCCTTGGTGGCATGATTACCATTATATGCGACAATTCTTACTTGACTTACAAAATATTTGAAATTGAAAATGTAATAAAACAAATGTAGAAACCAGAAAGAGACATGCTAACTCCGATATCCTTATATATCTATTCAAACTTGGGTAATGGCTGGACCACACAATTAACCTGAATTCTTCCTGTCAAGCACAAGATATCATGATAAAGTGAGATTTAGCACAGACTTCAGGCATTTCAATGCGAATTCCAGTATCTTGTTAAACTGTCCCATAGTATTGTAGCTTCTGTTTCTGTCTTGAAACAAATTAGATCCATTTTATTACCAAACAACAAGGGGGAGAAAAAAAATCAGCCTTTCCTTTCTTATTTCATTTGATAGTTGGCTTAAAAGTAAACAACTACTAGAAAACAGAACATAAAGGATGGGAAGAACATTTTGCTGCAGAATAGGAAACATTTCCTAGTATATTTTTCCAAGTTGGGGATGCACCATAGGTGTTATAAAATTATCCATGCATTCCTCTTTGTGCTGCAACGTCTCTTTCAGATGGGAATTTCACTAAAATGGATTAAATTGGCAAAATACATTAGTGCAAATAAGATAATTAAATAGTGTTTAATATTGGAAATAGTGGAGAATGTAGTCCAACCTTCCCCACTTTTCCCTGTTACCATAGCTTTCCCCATTTGAAGGGTGAATTTTACAGTAGTGATTTTTGTCTACTTGCTTTTGCAGAGTGATTTTTGCTTGTTCTATAATTTTGTTTTTCAGTTTACTGATATTGGAGAGTGACTGGTGCTTGTTCCCAGATCAAAGCCATTCAGTTGCTTTTGAAGATTCTCTCTCACACACACTTAATTATTAACCACCTAAAATACCTATCATCATCATAATCATTCCAATGTTTTACTATTTTTAAGGTAGACTCTGTCATCAGATACACTTAGCACCTTTTCGAGTATACACTTAAGTCTCTTTTCGAGTATACACTTAAGTCCATAACCTCCCTGTTATGTAAGTAGACATATAATTTTTACTTTATTAATTTTGAATAAATGAATTAGTACTATTCGATTTTTCTCCCCTTGAACGAGTATTAGTATGATAGATGCCTTTGAAGTTTTGTTCGTACTGATTTCTTTTCTTTTCCAAGGTGGACATCTCTCTGTGTTTCTTTGTTACCATAGCACTTAATGATGGAGGCAAAATTCAAAATTCACTATTTTTGTGAATTTTTTTTTGACAATGTAGATAATGTGAAACACGATTTGTATGTAGCAATAACAACAATGGGTTCCCGATTTGTATATAGCAATAACAACATTGGGTTCCGGCTTTTTTGTCCAAAAGTTATAATGTCTATATATTTAAATATAATAATATATTTTCATAATTTAGAAATGTGGGACCCGGTCCAGGACCCGACCTACCAAGTCCAATTTTTGGACCTATACCCACACCCAGGTTAGGTCTATTATCGGGTCCAGATCCATTGCCACTCCTATCCAAAATGAACTAAATGAGCGTCTTTGTCCTTTGGGATGATCTCAAACCCAACAACAGCCGAGATATAGAGCTAGATAGGAAGAGAATAAACCTAGTGTTGAAAATCTCAGGCGAGACAACTCTACTCACCACCCTTGGCGAGTTTGACAATCCGTGAGTTGGGAGTTGATGATCTTAAAAAAATAGAAAATTCCAAGAAAAAAATGATAAATTTATTTATTATATGTGTTTTTATGTTTGCTATCATTTTATCAAAATTAGAAAATGTTTTCGCCACCATACTTATTTTTACATATTCCCTTTTTTTTTTGGATTTTTATAATGGGTGTGGTTTTTTTAAGGTTGCAACCTTTTTTTGACCAAAGTTATAATATTTTATTACTTAATTAGGCATCGATTACATCATTCGATAAAGAAATATAATCCATAGAAACCCCCCACTTAGCAAGCGCATTAGCTTCAAAATTGCCCTCCCTATATCATGTTGAAAGAAAATAGAAAAAGAAGCTGCCAAATCCATCACTTGACCCCAAAGTGATCTGAGAGACCAAGGAACTCGTTGCTCATTTTTACGCCACCTAATGACATTCAAGGAATTGCCTTCAACCAATATAAAGTTCCCTAGATTTATATTTTTAATGAAACGTAGACCAAAGAGCACTGAGGTAATCTCCACACAATTGGCCGTAACGTGACCAATTGGGCCAGCATAGGCTAACAACAGATGTCCCTGTGAATTCCTCACCACCCCACCAATACCTGCTTCAAGCGGATAACCACAAGAGCTACCATCGAAGTTTAGTTTCAGACAACCACTGTGAGGGGGGCCCAATCACTCTAGATGAAGTACTCCCAGAGAACGCCAAATTTCACAAGTTCCGCCGCTGATCCTTCTCCGATATACTCCTACCTTCATCTATAACTGACAACCAACTCCATGAGGTGTGGAGCACTCGATGCAAAATACCCTCCACTATGTAAGTCATACCATCAAACGTGCATCGATTACGCTCTTTCCACATCTCCCAGCATACTGTCCTTGTTATGATCTGCCAGAGAAAATGGCCTTTCTTAGGTAACCCTAAAAAGACCAATTGAGAGATAATGTCCAGTACATCCCTCGGCAATGGCACACTGAAACCTAATGCTGACAGGAAGTATGACCACATGTGTGAAACAAATTTGCAATGAATAAGAAGATGTGCAATAGACTCCCCATCTTCTTTGCACATGATGCACAGATTAGTTAAAATTTTTACTCTCTTGATCAAGTTATCAATTGTTAAAACCTTGTTTTGAGCAGCTAACCACAGGAAACATTGAACCTTATGAGGTATTCTCCATCTCCAAACCACAACTACACCAGGGGAAGACCATCGAATACAGTCATGGACTAACAGAGAATACATAGCTTTGACAGAAAATAAGCTATTGTTACTATGCTCCCACACCATCTCATCCTCCACAGAAGATAGAATATGGACTCCCTAAAGCTGCTCCATCAGAGTCGTAAACTGCATCAGAAACATATCAGAAACCCTATTATAGGCGAACTCAATCTTCCACACCAATTTTTCCCCACTCATCTGATAGCACTTACATAGCAAAGCATTAGGATTAGACACACTAGCAAACAACCCAGGAAAGGTAGACGTCAAGGGACCATTGCCTAACCACTTGTGATGCCAAAACGGCACCAATGTACCATTCCCCATACACCATCGAATATCCTTGTGAATATAGCCTTTGCATAAAAAAATCTCCTTCCAAACTACCAAGCGGATAGCACTTCCAGATCCCCTTTTAATCCAAACCCCAGACTTATCCATACCATATTTAGCTTGGAGCACCTTACACCACAACTGGTCTTTGAAGTGTAAGTTTCGCCACCACCACTTAGTAAGTAAGGCATGATTCATCAATGATAGCCTCCTAATACCCAATCTTCCCTCACTTTTGGGAGAACACACCCTGTCCCATCTAAGAAGATGGAACTTCTTTGCCTCTTCACGGGATCCCCACAAGAAATTCCTTTTCACCACCCTTGCAGGCATTTTAAGAAGGGACATCTGATAAATAGGTAGGTTCGCCATGCAGGACCGTAGTAGCGTCACTCTACCTCCTAAGAACAGATACTTTGACTTCCATAATATCAGTTTCACTTGTGCTCTTTGTATGACATTATCCCATTCAGATAATGGAAACTTCTTGTCAAAGATTGACACCCCCAAATAAACTATAGGGAAAGAATCAGTTTTAAACCCTATTGAATGAGCCAAAACTTCTATAAACTCCCTATTACAATTGATCCCCACCAACAAAGTCTTATGAAAATTGACCTTGAGGCCAACAGTTATTTCACAACATTTCAAAAATCTTCCAATATTCTTGATTTGTTCATGATCAGCCTTTGCAAATATAAGTGTGTCATCGGTATATTGGAGATGAGAAATTACTAGTCCTTCTCGACCTACAGAAAACCTAGTAAAGTTGCCCCTCTCTACCACCCTTGTTAGCATCAGACTAAAACATTCAGCATAAATAGTGAATAAGAAAGGTGAAAGAGGGTCTCCCTGATGAAGACCCCTCAAGGCTTTAAAGTATCCCTTCGGGCATCCATCAATAAGGACAGAAAAATATGCTGATGATACACTTCTAAAAATCCATTCCCTCCACTTCAACCTAAATCTCATCCTCTTCATAATCTCCATCAGAATGCTCCACTCCACTCTGTCATAGGCTTTTTCCATATCTAACTTCATCACCACACCTGGCTCTCCACCCATAGCTCTTCAATGAATATATTCTTGAGCTACAAGGATACTATCAGTAATGAGCCTATTATGGATAAAAGCCGCTTGCGGTCCAAAAATAACTAATAGAAGAACCTTATTCAGCCTCAATGCCAATAATTTTGTAATTATTTTATACAAACTTGTCAATAAGCTGATAGGTCTAATGTCTGCAAGACTCTCAATGGTGGTTTTCTTTGAAATAAGGGCTATAAAGGTGGAGTTGATACCTTTGAAAAGCTCACCTCTCTCTAAGAAACTACGAACCATAGCAAGCAGTTCCATAGATATCATGGGCCAAAACCTTTGAAAAATACATTGGGAAACCATCCAGCCCTGGAGGTTTGTCCCCTGATAAGGAGATGACAACAATTTTCAACTCTTCCAAAGATACCTCAGCCTCCAATTGTTCTACCATACCAATCGTGAGTGATTTAAAGGGGATGCGCTCCATTGATGGGGTAACATTAACTTCAGATGTAAATGCCTTGCAAAAATGATCAACAATTGCCCTATCACGCCCTTCATAGTCATCTTAATCCACACCCAGGATTGATAGACCAAAAATGTCATTATGCTTTTATGAGATCTAGCAATAGCGTGAAAAAACTTCGTGTTGAGATCTCCCTCCTTAAGCCACTTGACTTGGGACCTCTGGCTCCACTACACTTCTTCAACTCTTCGAAGATCATTCAAATAATTAACCTTATCCAACCTCAATAGTAAAGTCTTTTCAGATATCCTCCCCTCCCTTTGAATAGACTGATCAATATTCTGAATCTCTTCCACCACCCCATCAATCATAACTTAACTGATATCTATTATCTCTCTTCCACTGAAGCAATTTATGCTTCATATTTAGTAGCTTCTTATGTAGCTGGAAGTCCAACATACCATAGGTAATGGTATTGGTTCAAGTAGTTCGAATGAGATCCCCAACTCCACTTTCACTCAACCACCCAACATCCATACGAAACGGTTTAGGACCAATCAATGATTTACTAGAGCTTAGTAAAATTGGAGTATGGTCAGATTACAATCTCGGAAGAGCTTTTACTAAGGCCAGGGGAAATGATTCTAGGAACTCATTAGAGAATGAATCTATCAATTTTAGATATAATCAACTTATCCTGGCTATTATTAGACCACGTAAATGAAGCCCCTATCAGTGGCAAGTCACAAAGTCTATAATTCTCAATGAATGAGTTGAACCGCCTCATCGAATCATTTATACACCTGCCAGATGAAGACTCCTCAGGCCATCTAGTCAGATTGAAATCTCCAGCAACATAAATCGGCAAATTGCACATAGCAAGAGCATTTGATAAATCAGATAAAAATACTTCCTTCAGGGGCACCGAACTTGGTCCATACACATTCCACAAACCCCAAGAGAAATTAGGTAAGGGTCCATTAAACAGAACCGCGATCTATCTATCACGTTTAAAAATATCAAAACAGTGAAGCACCTGCGGATTCCAAAGAACCCACAAACCACCAGAAGCCCCATTCGGGTCAATACCATCAAAACACATCGATCCAGAATCCCACACCTCCCAAGCCTTAAACACAGTAGGGCTAGGAAGTTTAGTTTCTTGCAGAATTAAGACATCAGGTTTATATTTACGCACCAAAAATAGAACATCCCTCCTCCTACCTACCTCCCCTCCCCAAACCCCTAACATTCCAAGGAAGAACCAACATTAAAACAAGTTAGAGGAGGAACCTAGGCCAAAAGTAATGGGTCCACATAAATGCCACTGTAAATTGTGGGCCAACTCTGAGGACACTGAGCTATGACTCGAACTACTCCCTACCGCATCATCATCACTAGAGTGGCGTTTTCGAATCACCAAATTTGCACTTCTCGCTTTCAATTTGGCTAAGCATCTAGACGGAGCCTCCTTAGCTTTGCCCTTGGCTGTAGCACTCCTCAAAGGGGTCGCCTTCTCCAGTAGGGCACCATCCTGTCCTAACTATTACGCTTTTGATTGCATCTCATATGACTGCTTTCCCGGATACCCTGATTTTTTCATATTATCACCAGTCTCTTTGGAAGCTCTACCATGCGTAGAATGCTCTGTTTCGTATCCATCCATCTTCACAGGTTCACTGTTCATCTTTGCTGGTACACTATTTCCTATAAATGCCTGAAGGACAATAGCAAAGGGGACGTTATGGTCCAGACCCATATCGTCTAGCATATCTCAGAACCAAGCCTCCTCTCCAGGATCAACTCGCACCATGGCTCCATCACCCTCCATGGCTCCATCACCCCCCACAGGGCCCTGGACATCTAAAGGTACAACATCAATGGTAGCGTCGTCCCCCATCTCCCCCATCTCTACCACTGCAGTCATGGGGTTGGTTAGCAGGTTATTAGCCCCTGCAGCATCAGAGCCACGTCCATCCTCCACATCGCAAGCCATAGCAGAAGGAGTTGCCATAGCTCCAACCTCCGACGGATCAAAGGTCCGTGTCGTGGACCAAGATCCATCTTTGTTAATACGCAGCATCCTTCTTTTCCTTTCCACCACCAAAAAGGCTGCCAACAAGGGAACTGATAAAAGATTTCGTCGTAAAAAGACCCACTAGAGAACTTGCAAGACACGCCAGCATTTCGTTTCGATATACTGGAGAAACAAAAGTCTCACCAAAGTACACAACAGCCTGCGGGATCCCCACTGCTCTTTTCCATAGCATAATCAGAAACTTCGCCAGGAGAAAGCACGACGGAAGTTCTCCAAAACCCACCGAAAGTTCCACACCATACACCGGAGAAGTCAACACCTCACCAGAATTCACAAAGGCCCTCGGATTACATTTCCTGATTTTCGCTAACTGTCGATCCACGCGCACCTGACACAACCGAAAATCACGTAACTTTCTATTCATTCCTCTCCCCTCCCGTTGTTGCCAGCGAACAACCGTTGCCTGCCAAATTCCGCGATAGCTGCGGTTTTACCCCCTATCCGCTGACCAACAGGTACACCTTCAAAATCTTCATGTGTTTTAGGTGAACCACCTTTCAACATCATCTTTTTAGGTGAGCCCTTCCGCTCCACATATAGCAATGTGAGACCACTTCCCATCACAATCCCCTTCATTGGTTCATTAACCAGACCGTTAGATTGTTTCTCCACAGAGGCTGACAACAGGCGTCGCACCGGAACCCACACGTTCCGAATTTTGAGCTTCTTCATTTGGCGCTGAAAATTTTGGTGAGAATACTGGGATCTTTCATACCCAATATCCGCACACCTAACGATTCCACCAACCTGAGAATGAAAAGCCATTTTTCCTCTTCTCAGTTTAACCTCAACCCATCCATCTTCAGGGCCCGTCCGTATATGATATGTCCCCTTTTTTACGCCATTAGAACTCTTTGGAAGCTCGACTTCTGGGTGGACCCCTTCTAAACACACATCAATTCGGAACAGATCAAGACCAACCTGTAGAGTGATATCTCTTGGGCAGGGAATTCCCACGAAACGATTAATCTTAACTCTAACAATAGCAACATTTGACCCTTTAAGCATCTTACTATCTATACCACAGAACTCAGCAACATTTGACCCTTTAAGCATCTTACTATCTATACCACAGAACTCCCCAAACGAAGAAACGATCTTCTTGAAGACATCAATGTCCCACACATGCAAGGGGACACCCCAAAGACAGACCCAAGAAGGAGCTTTCTGAATAAACGACGGATGAGCCATAGGACTCTAGTCTACCAGAGTCATAAGCGAATTCCGAACCCTGTAGAATCTTTCTTTACAAGCCATTGCAACATCTCCATCAGATTTCAGGATAAAGGCAACTCGACCTTTCCCCAACAGAAAAACTTCTGGCAAGTCGGACAGGCCCCACCCTCGTCTTGCCCAATCACTAAGACTGAACATATCATCAATGGGACGGCAAAATGAGCTTATGATAGTCTGCCGAGCCCTTTTAGCAATGGATTTCCCCAACTCAATACAAATCTTCCAAGAGTCTCCTACCTCAACGAAGCCTCCACGCACCATCTCTCTCTCTTATTCAAGCAACATCTAATTGATTATTTCGACATCGAGTCAGATTGTATGTAGCAATAACAACAATGGGTTTTGGTCTTTTTGTCTAAAAGTTAAAATATCTATGTATTTAAATATAATAATATATTTTCATAAATTGGGAAATGTAGGACCCAGTCCAGGACCCGACCTACCGAGTCCAATTTTTGAACCTATACCCACATGTTCTGAGTCGGGTCCGGATCCATTGCCACCCCTATCCAAAATGAACTAAATGAGCGTGTTTGTCCTTTGGGATGATCTCGAACCCAACAACAACCGAGATATAAAGCTAGAAAGGAAGAGAATAAACCAAGTGTAGAAAATCTTAGGCGAGACAATTCTAACTCACCATCCTTGGCGAGTTTGAGAATCCTTGAGTTGGGAATTGATGATCTTACAAAAACTAGAAAATTCCAAAAAAAAATGATAAATTTATTTATTATATATGTTTTTATGTTTGCTATCATTTTATCAAAATTAGAAAGTGTTTTGCCATCATACTTATTTTTACATATTCCCTTTTTTTGGATTCTTTGTAATGGATGTGTTTCTTTAAGGTTGCAACGTTAAACAATTCAATTAAGGCTCACTTCCAAATTTTATCATAACATGTAATTTTGGTGTAAAAAATTCTTAGGATTATCTCAAAATCTATTTTCATATTTAATATAAAATTTTAAACTCCAAAAATTGTTAAAATCAAGTAGATCTATAAACATATGAATATTCTGAAAATGGATGGTTTAGATAATGTGTTGCAAGTTGCACTACTTCTAAGACTAAAATTCTTTTTTTTTTTTTTCTATATTCGTTGAGATGATCAAACAGAGGTTTTTTAACATTAAAATAACCTTTTCTATTGAATTTGTGAGTTGGATATTTACATTTTATAAACCTTTTCCTTACAATCGGTGACCTACGTAACAAATTGGTTTTTCCAAAATCTTCTCTTTTTTTTTTAGCTCATTTGAAGTGTTTTGTTTAGATTTTACTTTAAACATATTTTTCTTATTATTTGGATTTCTTTTTTGTATATTTATTTTTTAAATATTGTTTTTGCTTGGCCGAACTCTTCCCGACTCGGGCAAAGTAATTCAAACTCGGCCCGAGTGACCTAGCTCAATCATGGGCCGAGAGCCATTGTTTTACTCACTAGAAGAAACCAATGAACGAGTAAAACTGATACAACAATGAAACGATGGTTACTTGTCGTTTATTAATTTCAACAAAGAAAAAACAAATGCTAACTTGTCGTTAATCTGATCTAAACAGCTCTTTTTATCTTCTAAATAACATAACATAGATTTGACTAATTTACGGATTAAATTTGGGATTGACCATATCATATCCAAACAATTCTTAAGCCTCTAAATAACATTATATGGATTTGATTAATTTACGGTTTAAATTTGGAAAAGTGATTTACGTCTGCCCCTATTTTTTTTAAAAATGCAAAATACTCTGTTTATAGGCAGAAATTATAAAAAATTATCAAAAAAGTTAATCAACCCACCTTTTTTTATATTTTTTCAAAATTGCCTCTCGATCGAAGGATGGAATCCTCAATGTGCATTTTTTTTAGTTTCTTCGTTAGTAGGATAGTGCCCCAAACTTTTGGGTTGTGCCCCAATAATGACAAAACTAAAAAAAAAAAATAATTCTGTTCTAGAATGTCTCGGACCAAGGGCCAATTTTAAAAAAAATAATAAGAAGGTGGTTTGACCAGCTTTCTTTTGTTATTTCTACCTATAAATAGAATATTTTGTATTTTATTAGGACGTGTACGTAAATCACCCAATTTGCAATGTGGGATTCCCGTATCCACAAGAATACTTTATTAGGTAAACGTTTATGTAGCGAGGCTCTAAATAATCAAATTAGAAACTACCTAAAAAATTTCCCTAGAAGAGATTGTTTTGATATCCAAATATCTTCAAATTGATCATCTCGACATCAAGATGCATGGACATGAGAAAAAAGTGGATTTTAAGTTTTGGAAATAGTGTATTTTGTAATGCAGTTTTAGATCATCAATTTTCAAGATTTTGAAGTTTTCATAGATCTGTCGATCTATACTATTTTTGAAGCATTAAACTTTATAAATAAAGATGAAAATATATTTTAAGACTATCACAAAGATTTCCAATGTTGAAACCACATTTCCCGACACTATTTGAAGGTAGGCTCTAATTTAATTGTTTAGATCCTAGGCTATATATATATATATATATATATATATATATCCAACAAACATAGAAAATGTACTATGCATATCCCTACTAAATGTACTTCAATACAAAATCCCAAAAAGCAATACAAAATTTGAAATTCAATATTTAAATTTCAAGTCGAAAATTGTGATAACTTCTAACACTCCCCCTCAAGTTGGAGAGAGTAAAAGTTGAGTACTCCAAACTTGCCTGCAAGAAAATAAAATTGCTCTTTTTTAAGAGCTTTTGTGAATATATCGGCTTGTTGGGATGTAAGCAGTATGGATGAAACATTAGTTCAAGCCTATATATTTACAAAAGCTCTTGGAAAAAACTCCAAAAAAAAGAGCAATTTCAGTTTCTCACAGTAAAGTTGGGCGCGCGTACTCAATGTTTATCCCAACTGGTTCTATATATTCACAACAGCTCTTGAAAAAAAACAATTTTAATTTTTCACAGGCAAGTTCGGCGTACTCAATATTTATACTCCAACTTGAAGGGGAGTTGGGAATAACTACAATTTTCAAACGGAAATTCAAATCATAAATTTTAAAAATTTGACTAGATTTCTAATTTAGTTGGGATTTTGTATTGTTGTACAGTTTCTAGTTTAGTAGGATAGAAATTGTATATTTTTCAATTTTGATAGATAAATCCCTACAATTAAGGGCTTGCCACCTCTCGTATTCTTTACCTTTTTGGGTAATACAATTCATTGAAAAATTTGTTACATTCAAATTACTTCAAAAGTTGACATCAACGAACTAGTGATTGCCGGTTATAGGAGGCTAACGACAACCCAGACAGCTACTTGCAAATGGAATTTAAAGTATCTCAGCATTTTGTGACCCACACTAAAGGAGAGTCATCCTTTGCGAGGTGATCCCCAAAGGCATTTAAGTGAACCCCAAAGCCACACTTATTGCAACATGTAATTTTGTTGTAAAAAATATTTAGTATTATCTTAAAATCTATTTTCAAACCTAATTAGAAAAATTTAAATTTTAAAAATAGTTAAAATCAAGTAGATCTATAAATATATGAAAATCTTTAAAATAGTCATCTAGATAATGTGTTGTCATGTACAATTTTCGAGACTAAAAAGCTTTTTTTTTTCATATTCATGTATCTTGATGTCGTGATGATCGATTGGAGGGCTCTTTCAACCTTAAAACAATATTTTCAATAGATTTTTGAGGTGCGTCTATGATTCTACATTTTAAAGTTGTAACCTTATATAAACTTTTCCCTTTTTTAATAATAGATCAGAAACCTACCGTCCATCTTCGTAGTCAAACTATCGATGGACAATGGGCTGTTTTTCAAACAATCTTTTTATTAGCACGTATAGCATGCTCTTGGGAAATATTTTCCACTAACTCCCTTGCACAAAATATTTACTTTGCATTTTTTTTTTTTTAAATTATTGTGATCTGTCCAAAACTCACTAGATGATTTTTTATTTTATTTTATTTTATTTTAAAGGTGGACTTTGTAGTCCCATATGCATGTGGCCATCAAATTCACTTGTAACAAAATTCTTTTTGACCCACAGCAATATCAGCTAAAAAACACAAAAAAGTCGAATTGAGTTAATGCTCATGAAGCACACCACATCAGTCCGCGTAC
>NW_006497368.1:92518-118371 GCF_000471905.2 Amborella trichopoda
ACGTTTCTACAGCCGCATCAGAAAGTCTAATACACATGACTTTATAGAGAACCAAGCAACACTCATCCTACGATGTGGGATAATTCCCACAAAAAGTCATTAAAGCAATATCATTGAATATATATTATTATAGAAAGTAAAAGAATCACATGTGACGACGTGGCCATGTTAGTTGACAACACCGAATTTTGTGTGTATGTCTTGAGTTCGAACCCCATAGCGAACACCAAAAGATATTTTGAGTTCAAACCCCTTAGCGCACAACAAACTTTTTTTTTTTTTGAGATCGAATCCCTTAGCGCACACCCAAAAAATACAAAAAAAAATTTTGTTGTCAAAAAAATAAACAAAGGCAGAAAATACTGTTGTAAAAACATAGAAAAAATATAAAATAAAAAGCTCATCAAGATAAAGATAAATAGGATAATACAACATTTTTTTATTTTTCTTGTAAAAAAAATACAATTTGTTGTCAAAAAAATAAAAACAGGCAAAAAATACTATTGTAAAAAAATAGAAAAAATATAAAATAAAAGGTTTTTCAAGATAAAGATAAAAAATATAATACAATATTTTTTTATTTTTCTTGTAAAAAAAATACAAGGTAATATAACAAGTATTTCTTGCAAAAAAAATAAAACAAAAGGCATAAAAAAATAAAATGTACTTTGGCAGCATCATTTTTTTATTTTTCTTGTAAAAATAAAATAAAAAGTAATACAACAAGCAAAAAAAAATGTAGTACATCTTCTTCTTTTGTCAAAAAAAAAAAACAAAGATAATCAACAAGTATCATATTTTTCTTGTAAAAAAAATAAAAAATAACACAATAAGTAATTCTTGTCAAAAAAATAAAAGGTATTTCTTCATACAACCTAGGAATAAATGGTCTAATTATATTTTTTATTTTTATAACAAGATGGTCTTTAACATAAATTTAGTAATATTAATTTAAAAATAGCACTCATACAATGAGACCATTTGAAATCTCTCTCTTTCTACTAACAATCTCTTCCACTAATTTATTCTAGAGACCTAAAAAATTAAAAATAATTGGTACGCATTCTAATAATTTCTACATTGATAACCAAATCTTTTATTTCATTTATTAATTTTTGTATTATAAATCATGTAGTGTACTATTTTCCTTACAGTTGTCAATAATACATTTTAAATTAGATGATATTATAAATCTGGCTCGACTCGAGAAATGCTTGCTACCAAGCCGGTTCCACGAAAAAACCTGAACAACCCGTGTCTAGAGAGAACCGAGCGATTCCGAATAGTGAATCACTAGTCTCACAAAAAAAACCGGTATTTTATTGGGTTTACATGTGGCGTTCCACGAAAAAACCGGGAATCGCTCGTGTTCAGAGAGAACCGGGCGATTCCGAATAGTGAATCGTAAGTCTCACAAAAAAAACAAGTATTTTTTTAGGTTTACACATGGCAGCCTCACATGAGCGACACGTGGCCACTGTACGAGAGTGACACGTGGCCACACGTGGTAACTCATCTCACGTTTGCCTCCCTTACGTTTCTACAAGCATATCAAAAAGTCTAATACACATGACTTTATAGAGAACCAAGCAACACTCATCATTCGATGTGAGATAATTCTATAAAAAGTCATTAAAGCAATATCATTAAATATATATTATTATGGAAGCTAGAAGAATTGACAACACCGAATTCGGGGTGTATGTCTTGAGTTCGAACCCCATAGCGAACACCAAAACAAATTTTGAGTTCGAACCCCTTAGCGCACAACAATTTTTTTTTTTTTTTGAGTTCGAACCCCTTAGTGCATAACCAAAAAATACAAAAAAAGTTTTGTTGTCAAAAAAATAAACAAAGGCATAAAATACTGTTGTAAAAAAATATAAAAAATATAAAATAAAAGGCTTTTCAAGATAAAGATAAAAAAGATAAAACAACATTTTTTTATTTTTCTTGTAAAAAAATACAATTTGTTGTCAAAAAAATAAACAAAGGCAAAAAATATTGCTGTAAAAAAATATAAAATAAAAGACTTATCAAGATAAAGATAAAACATATAATACAACATTTTTTTATTTTTCTTGTAAAAAAAATACAAGGTAATATAACAAGAATTTCTTGCAAAAAAAATAAAACAAAAGGCATAAAAAAATAAAATATACTTTGGCAGCATCATTTTTTTTATTTTTCTTGTAAAAATAAAATAAAAAGTAATACAACAAGCAAAAAAAAATGTAGTACATCTTCTTCTTTTGTCAAAAAAAAAAAAACAAAATATAATCAATAAGTATCATATTTTTCTTGTAAACAAAAATAAAAGATAACACAATAAGTATTTCTTGTCAAAAAAATAAAAGGTATTTCTTCATACAACCTAGGAATAAATGGTCTAATTATATTTTTTATTTTTATAACAAGATGGTCTTTAACATAAATTTAGTAATATTAATTTAAAAATAGGATTCATACAATGAGACCATTTGAAATTTCTCTCTTTCTACTAACAATCTCTTCCACTAATTTATTCTAGAAACCTAAAAAATTAAAAATAATTGGTACGCATTCTAATAATTTCTACATCGATAATCAAATCTTTTATTTCATTTATTAATTTTTGTATTATAAATCATGTAGTGTACTATTTTTCTTACAGTTGTCAATAATACATTTTAAATTAGATGATATTATAAAATATTTTGGATTTGTTATTATTTATATAATAAAATAATTATAAAATATTATTGGTATATAATATTATAGTTAGTTAGTTTGTAATAATTTTGGTTTTTTTAGCGGATTAGGGTTTTCCTCCAATTCGAGATTTTAGTGGCCAAAATTTCATCGATTTAGTCAACTCTTTGTTGTAGTCCATATATGATTATATAATTAATCCATGATAATTTTATGATTTCTTTTATGTGATGTAAATTTAATGGTCAACATAAGTTCATACAGGGAAAGAGCATCTCAATATTCACAAATTGATGAAAAAAATAATGTAGTACCCTAATTTCTTATTGGATTCCTAAAAAAAAACATTTATAATGAATTTTAATAATTTTTTCGGATTTTTTTGAAGCTTTAATCTAACCGATTCAGCCGATTCCTGATCCAGATTGCCGGTTCACCTATCCGGATCAGTTTTTGAAGTGCTCGATCCGGGTCACCGATCCACTTTTTAAACCATTGGTTAAAAGAAATGCCAAAAAAAAAAAAAAAAGAAAAACCTTAAGTATTAATTGTGAACCGTTTGAACCCTTTTAAAGAGGTGTTTCAACCTCTAATATTTTCGCCAAAATTTACATTGCATCACCCAAGAACAATGGGGGCTTGTCGAGGCTTATCCAACCAACGGATTGGATTGTGGACGGTTGATCCACAGCCTTTGATTTCCGGTGATCATGGGACTACAACAATGGAGAAAAACCTCCACAGTACTTGGACATGTAGCCACGAAGGGGCATCCACGATATTCCCTTCGAAACCAAGTGGCAAATCCCTGCATCACTCTAAAACGGGGTGATATCCCCAACAAAAAATAATGCAAAACCCAAACAGAAGGCAGTCACAGAGCGAAGACTTCCCCTCTCACCATTTCCATGGCCGGAGACGAACCCCCACCTCTCTCGGACTCAGACCCACACCAACATCAAACCCTAAAACCACCATCGCCATTAAACCAGAAAATATCGGCTCAAAAAAGAGGTGAAGATGCAGCAAATGAAGCCATGGATAAAGGAGGAGGTTCATCAGAGTCGGATTCTGAAGAAGGAGGAGAGAGTGGTGGAATTTGGGCCCAAATCAAATACGAAGCCCTCCAAGACGCGGAGGCGGAGCCAGCATTGGCAAGTTATCTATACTCGACTGTGCTCGTCCACCCCACACTGGAAAGGTCCCTCGCATTTCATTTAGGGAACAAGCTCTCCTCTCCATTGCTCCTCCCGTCCTTGCTCTACGACCTCTTTCTCGGGGCGCTTTCTGCTTCTTCCACTCTCCGTGCTGCTGCCCGTGCTGATCTGAGGGCGGTGCGCCTCCGTGACCCGGCCTGCCGCTCCTTCAACCACTGTCTCTTGAATTATAAGGGTTTTTTAGCATGTCAGGCCCACAGGGCGGCCCACCGGCTGTGGTCGCAAGGTCGCCATTCACTGGCACTCGCCCTCTCCTCCCGCGTTTCCGAGGTATTTGCTGTAGACATCCATCCTGCCGCCCGCATTGGCCTGGCCATTTTGTTCGACCACGCGACTTCTGTTGTGATTGGGGAAACCGCTGTTGTGGGCGACCATGTGTCGATTTTGCACCATGTGACGCTTGGCGGGACGGGATTGGAGAAGGGGGAAAGGCACCCGAAGATTGGGGATGGGGTGTTGATAGGTGCAGGAGCGACGGTGTTGGGGAATGTGAGTGTGGGGGCGGGGGCAAAGATCGGGGCAGGGTCGGTAGTGTTGACGGATGTGCCTCCAAGGACAACTGCAGTCGGTAATCCGGCAAAGGTGGTGAGGGGGCGGGACGGGGCAGCATCGAGGCTCAATGATGTGCCGGGGGAGTCCATGGATCACACATCGTTTATATCAGATTGGTCAGATTATGTCATCTAGGAGAATTCTTCAATAGGTGCTGTCATTCTCTATCATTTCCTTGTGTTTTCTCTCTGTATGTCTCTCCCTCTCTCTTCTCTGCTGCTCTATGTGTCTCTTTTCCAAAACTCTTTCTCTTTCTCTTATTCCTCTCTCTGTGTACAATCTGCATGTGTTAGCTTTCCCCCTGACTCTTCTATGTTTCATGGGAACTTGGTAAAATCTGTGTAATTGTTTACTCAAATGGCTTTCGCTTGTAGTATAAAATCATCTTTGCATGGATAAACTTGGTTAATTAGATGCATAGAAATTCTGAGGCCTCAAAACTTATCGTCTATATTTTTTATTGGATTGAGGTTTCATTCTGTTCGATATTGTGCGAGATGGTTTAAGTGGAATGCCAAAAAAAAAAAAGGCAAGGGTAGGCCGAAAAGGACATGGCTATAGTTCAAGTAGAAGTTCAAGTGGAAGGCTCAAAAAAAAAAGGCAAGGGGTAGGCCAAAAAGGACATGGCTGGAAGTTGTGAGAAAGGATATGGGGACATATGGCCTCCCTGAGGGTATAGTCTTAAAAATCAGGATATAGGGACTTATGGCCTCCTTGAGGGTATGTATGACCCTTAATAGAGCAGGATGTGGGGATTTATGGCTGAGGTTATGATCCTTAATAGAGTAGAATGATGGACTAGGATTCGTGTTGCCGACCCAATTAATTGGGAAAAGATTATGATGTGTAGCCGACCCAATTAATTGGGAAAAGATTATGATGATAATAACTATTGAACATTGTGTAATTTGTTTCCTAAATGAAGTAAAGTAGGTTGGTTCTCTTGTTTACTTTTTAGTGTGAACTGATTTTATCTATGATGACGTGATACGTGGTTTGATTGTAGAAATATTGCATAGAATCTGCTCCTTATTGCTGTTGTTTCATTTGGGAAGAAGAGTGAAGGCTGATGGGTTTTTTCCCCTTTGCATTGTGGCTATAAGCATTGTGTCTTAAACTTTTAAGAACTGTATTCTCCCTTATTTTGGTCTAAATTGAATCACATCCATTGTAAATGAGGGTGTCCATAGGGTTGAGTTTGTCTCTCAACTGAACTCGCTTACATACTAGAAAGTATTAGTCTCTCTTTCTGTCACATAGATTTTTGCCGAAAGTGTGTGGCTTAATTTGGCTTATCCTGCGTTGTCTTGGTTCTCTGTGTCCCAACATCTGTTCATCATCACTATTAGTTTTGGAGATAGATGCTCCTTTTTCTTTTGCATAATTATTTCATATCATATCATGCACCATGGTATTGCAGTAACGATCAGTCAGTCTTTGTAGTTTTTATTTGATTGAATATAGTTCCCACAAAATATATAAATCCTTTCTCATGGTTGTTCTGCTCATGTCGTTACATTGCTCTATGAAACTCTCAAGACAAGATGACTAGTTAGTTTCTTTATTATTTAAAAAACGTTTGTATCGCTTTGTGGTTTGAATCCATTAGCCTTAGTGAAGTAAGCTATTTATCATTGTCTTTTTGCATTTTGTTTTGTTGGATTAATGCTTATGCATGATGGTTATGAAAACCACTTCACGTCAATTAAGCTTGTGAGTTGTGACTAGTGCCAAGAAGTAGAATGGCTTGTGTCTTATTTCTCACTGGTTCTGGATCACAGTTGTCCCCTTATGCACACAATAAAGGCATTTGTGCGTAGTTGCAAGGAAAACAAGTTCTTAGGTGAATGTCTTTGGTGATATTTTGGAGTTTTATTATTGTTAATTTCACCAGAAAAACATACATAGAAATGGTTGTGATCCATCACTACCATTGAGGCATTGCCAATGTGGGCTTTACTTGTATTTTGTCTATTAGAGATGTAACCATGTTCCACATTATCAGGCGGGCTTTTTGTTCAATGTGTAGAGTTTGATTATATTGAAGCAGTTCAAGCAATGGTAGAATTTTTGGGGTCTCGACAAGAATCCTTGGTCATATTATTGGCTAATCATTGTCCAGGATTTAGGAGAATATATTCTTTCTAACAAAAATTTCTAGAAGGAACTTCCAATATTAAATTCTCTATTTTCATAGGTTTTATAATTTATTCAATAGAATTTTGTGCATGTGTATGTATGTATTCATCATTATCTTCTTCTCATTGTAAAAATATGCTAATGTTTTGAAATTATGGAAGTAGTGAGAAGAGATATGGTGACTTGTGGTCTAACTGAGGGTATACTCTTGATAGAGCGGAATTATAGGACAAGATTCATATAGCCAACCCTAAGTAGTTGGTATAAGGCTTGCATGATGATAATGATGATGATTGAGTTTAATTGTTGGCACATTTTGTCCATGCACATTGGTGCTTAAGTAACATTGGATAGGTGTGCTAGAGGTGTATTGCTTGAGTTGAAGAAATTTAAAATAAAAAAAAATAAAAAAAATAAAAAAAAATCACATAAAAAAATAATTAAGAAATAAAAAAAAAAAATCATTATGAAATATAATCACATAAAACTCAGGATACATTTCTCCACTTCGCCCCCCAACTCAAATTCTATGTGCAACATCTTCCTCAATCTTTTTATTTTCTTGGATTATCCACTCTAAATATTGGAATCAGTCTCTTTTAAGTATTTCTTGACCATCAATCTTAATTGCTTCCTCGTTTTACTCCTATTATTACTAAACTTGCATTTCATATATTCTGTCTTAGTCCTGTTAATTTTTAACCTTTTAGATTCTAGAGCACCCCTCCAATGTTCTAAAATTTGATTGATGCTGCCTCTAGTCTCATCGATCAAAAATATGTCCTCCACGAAAAACATACACCATACTACCTCATCTTGTAGGTGCATGGTTAACTTGTCCATAACCAAAACAAAGAGATATGGGCTTATTGTTGACCCCTGATGTAAGTTCATTGTCACTGAGAATTCACTTCTCTCCACTAGTTGTTTTTACACTAGTTAGCGCTCCTTCGTACATATATATCACTATGTCAATGTAGCCTCTGGTGACTCTTTTCTTTTCCAACACCCGCCAAATTAAATCTATAGGTACCTTATTTTATGCTTTCTCCAAATCAATAAAGATAATGTGGATGTCTTTTCCCTTCGCCCTAAACTTTTCAATGAGTTGACTAAGTAAGAAAATGGCTTTGATAGTTGACATCCCTAGCATAAAACGAAATTGATTTTCTGATACATTTGTTTCATGCCTTAGTCGTTGTTTAACCATTCTCTCCCACAACTTCATAGTGTGGCTCACAATTTTGAATGTCTCCTTGTGAGGAAAGATGTGGTGACTTTTGATCTTAGTGAGGGTATGGTCCTTGATAGAGAAGATTGGAGGATCAAGATTCATGTAGCCAACCCCAAATCATTGGGGTAAGGCTTTGATGATGATGAATGATGGGAATCTTGTCACTAGTGGTCCAAATAAGTGTTTTAAAATTCGTCCATCAGACTCGGGACTTGCTGAGTTCATGGGTGGGCCCTGGGATTTTCGTTGAAAGACCTGGGACTCAGCTGGGTCCGGACTCAAGGCTGAGTATTTTGGCATCCTAACCAAGTTTTATGAAGGCAGTGAATATTTATTAGAATACTTGAGCTTTACAAGATATGACTCATTAGATTTGATTCAGGACGTGGTGATTCGACTCAACTTCAGACTCAGCTGAGTTTGGTTTTTATAAATAGTGGTCCAAATCATGGCACCTTGATCAGAATCTTGGATTACCAATGACTTTGGAGCCTATGACCCTCTTTTCCTGTATTATTGTAGGCAACATTGAAAATTTTGACTTAATGCTTTTGAGCCAAATCTTGTTGACTTGTGACCAAATCATTCTTTGTTTTTCTTACTTTAATTTGTAAAAAATTTAAATATATCTACATGGCCAATATAGATATTTGATATTTAAAATTAGTATATAATATAATAAATTTGCATTTTTATCAAAATGTATAACTTGTACATTAGTAATTGCACACCTACAGACATTCATACTTGAGTTTATGCAATCATTTATTATCTAGCAAATACTAATTCCTTCATCATGTGTACAGGCACATAAATTAGGATTGATTAGAACTTTAAGGCCAGGAAAGTTAAAATTAAGAGTTTTTAGGTCTGCCTTAGAGATATTTTGAATATTTTAGGCCTGTTTCGACATGCTAATAATCTTATCAAAGAAATGGTGCTGTTTACCAATATGGGTAATCCTGAAAACTGTATTTGTTTTTTGTGGGATAGCGGAATTACATGTTTTTGGTGGATTTACATATTTTGTGTTTTCCAGGCTGGGGGGTGTTTTGATGGTGTTCTCTAGGTAAGTATGAACCATAACATAGGTCGCCCCATGAAGAGTGGCAGACCAAGCTAGCACATTTCTCACACTTGAAGAGGTTGACAAAAGAAATGACACCATTCCTAGAATTTCATGTTCCAAATGGGGCCTTTGTTTATACATGAAACCACTTCACCCCATCCATTATTCTTAATTTTGTATAGAATAGACCATCCTGGTAAAGAATTGCACATGCAGTTGGCAGGAGGTCTTGCATAGTACGGAGTAAAATGATGACCTAATTCTTGTTGTCCCCACTGCCCAGGTATTGTAGCATTCATTATTCATTGTATGTTTAAGGTTCTGGAGGCAACCATAGCGTCAACCATGCAGTGTACAACAGACATCAGGCAGGGGTGATTGTTTCTCTCTTTTTCTCAAAAATTTGCCTTCCTTTAGTCGATCTCTAGCAAGGGTACAGTGTTTTTTCCTCTCATTGTTCGACAACCTATTGCTAGCAGTGAGAAACCCTTGTCACATGGCCAACTGCCTTGTTACTACCTGCTAACACATCTCACTCTGACTTATTAGGTTGTGCACTAAAATCCTGAGATGTGTGCCATGGGGGTAAGCTAACTTAAACTAATGCCTTATGGTTTACCCTAGTGAGGCCTAGAACAACTTCATGCATGCAGAATGACCATCTCTGCATTCACTTATGCACGGGTTTAATTCGATACTGTACCTGTCATGGTGGTGGAAATTTGTAACCCTCACCACAAGTCGAGGTGCTTAGGACACTAGCTTGCCTTCATTCAGATCCCACATTTAAAATATGTCATGATGGCCCTTGGCCATTACTGATCCCACATTTAAAATATGTCAAGATGGCCCTTGGCCATTACTGTTAATGGATTTTATGATGCCCCTTGGCCATCACTGTTAATGGATTTTATTATCTGTTATAATGTTTGCTAAAGGACCCAGAGATCACTTGCAAATAATGATGTTATTTGGATTTATATGTGGTGTATTATGTTTTCTTGAATCATGCTCAGTTTATATTTAGCCTACATTATATTTAAAATGGAAGAAATACAAAGTCAACTTTGGGAGAGCTTCAGGAAATTCTGAACCAGACATGCCTAATGGGATACGTGCAAACAAATGTCTAGTGGAGTATCTATCCACACTTCTATGGCAGTTATCAGTCTGTAACCACGAAACTCGGGCCTCGTGGAGTAACTATCCACACTCATATGGAAGTTATCAGTCTGTAACCACGAAACTCGGGCCTCAACTGTCTTGTGGAGTATCTATCCACACTCATATGGAAGTTATAGAAGTTATCAGTCTGTAACCACGAAACTCAGGCCTCAACTGTCTTGTGGAGTATCTATCCACAGTCGTATGGAAGTTATCAGTCTGTAACCACGAGACTCGGGCCTCAACAAAGTGCATGAGATGACCCTGCCTTGAGTTTGCCCATGTAGTGTCGCAGCTCTTTGCCACAAATCCCCTAAAAATGTGGCTGTTGCATTCCATCCAGATCTTCTATAGAACAGAGAGGAGGCGAAACTTCCGGTGAAGTTCAACTCCGATGAATCGTGTTGAGCAACTTGAGGAATAGGTGGAAGAAGAAGCTTGCTAGCTCCATGTCAAGCATCATGTGTTTCCTACAATGCAATCCCGGACCCTAACTAGGCTCATGAAATAGATGCAAAGGAGCCAGGAAGGAATGACTTCGTAAGCCGCCTCATGCAAGAGTCATCACCATACGTGCAGAAATAAATAATCTCTATCAAATTTGAGCTGAGCTCAAATGGATCCCACTAAGTGTGGCTTTGGGGTTCACTTAAATGCCTTTGGGGATCACCTTGCAAAGGATGACTCTCCTTTAGTGTGGGTCACAAAATGCTGAGATACTTTAAATTCCATTTGCAAGTAGCTGTCCGGGTTATTGTTAGCCTCCTATAACCGGGAATCAATGGTTTGCTTATGTCAAATTTTGGAGTAATTTAAATGGAACAATTTTTCAATGAATTGTATTACCCAAACGTGATGTATAGGTAGAGAATACAATAGGTTGCAATCCTCAATGGTAGGGATTTATCTATTAAAAATAGAAAATTTACAATTTCTATCCTACTGAACTAGTAAGTGTATAACAATACAAAATTTCAACTAAATTAGAATGCAAGACAAAATTTGAAATTCATGATTGGAATTTCAATTCTAATTCCCAACACTCCATGGAGCATAAACATTGAGTACATCCAACTTGCATGCGAAAACTGAAATTGCAGTTTTCCAAGAGCTTTTGTGAAAATATTGGCTCGTTGAGAACCATACTTGCCTGCAAAAACTGAAATTGCTTTTTTCTAAGAGCTTTTGTGAAAATATCGGCTCGTTGAGAACCAGTTGGGATAAACATTGAGTATGTCCTACTTGCCTGCGAGAAATTGAAATTGCTCTTTTTCCAAGAGCTTTTGTGAATATATCGGCTCGAATTAGTGTCACATTCCAACTGGTTCTCAACGAGCCGATATGTTCACAAAAGCTCTTGGGAAAGAGCAATTTCATTTTCTCGCAGTAAGTTTGGAGTACTCAATATTTACTCTCTCCAACTTGAGGGATAGTGTTGGAAGTTACCACGATTTTTGAATTGAAATTCAAATCTTGAATTTCAAACTTAGTATTGCTTTTTGGGATTTTGTATTGCCCTTACCTTTAGTAGGGATATGCATTGTACATTTTCTATTTTTGTTAGATAAATCTCTACCATTAAAAAAATACAACCTCTCGTATTCTTTACATATACCCCATGTTTGGTAATGCAATTCATTGGAAATTGTTCTTTCGAAATTACTCCAAAAGACTAATTACGTTGCGCGCTCACCTTGAAAAAGGTTCTTCTTGTTTTTTTTTTTTCCCAAACCCCTACCCCCACCCCCAAAGAGATTTTGCATATCCCCATTGTATCTCAATGTTTGCATCCTTTTTACCTCGTGCAAATGGCAAATTGGTTTTGCAGCTCCCTCGCTCGTTTACGTTTGCACCTCTTTCCCTCCATTACCTAAGCGTGGCGTATGCGTAAAGAATAAAATAGAAAATGTACAATGCCTATCCTATTAAACTAAAAAGTGCACAGTAATACAAAATCTTGTAGGGATTTATCTAAAAAAATATAGAAAATGTACAATTCGTATCCTACTAAATTAGAAATTGTACAACAATACAAAATCTTGTACTAAACTAGGAAATGTACAACAATATAAAATCTTTTAGGGATTTATCTAAGAGAAAAGTTTATATAGAGCCAATGCTCTAAACAATCAAATTTGAGCCTATCTCAAAAATTTCACTAGAAGCGGTTAAATTAATCATCTCGACATCAAGATGCAAGGACAACAAGAAAAAATGGATTCAAGTTTTGGAAATAGTGTATTTTGTAACATATTTTTTAACATCAATTTTCAAGATTTTCAAGTTTTCATAGATCTATCGATCTACACTATTTTTGAAGCTTTAAACTTTATAAATAAATATAAAAAATATATTTTAAGTCTATCACAAAGATTTCCAATATTGAAACCACATTTCTAAAAACTATTTGAAGGTAGGCTCTAATTTGATTGTTTAGAGCGTAGGCTCTATACAAACCGTACCCTTTATCTAATAAAAATAGAAAATGTACCATGCCTATCCTACTAAATTAGAAAGTATATAGCAATACAAAATCGCAACTAAATTAGAAAGCAATACAAAATTTGAAATTTAATATTTGAATTTCAATTCGAAAATTGTGGGAGAAGTGCAATCTGCATTAATTTTCACCTCTCTTTTGAATTCGACATTCATGAGGACTTTGATCATTATATTTTTAGCCGTAGATCTGGTGTGTTCTGCTTCATGAGCATTGTTATTGTGTATTTTTGTATAATGGATTGATACCTTGCCTTCATTTTTTTAATTATAAATTGTGGTATTTATTCAGAATCTCACGATTTACATGTTTAAGGTCGAAGTAGCTAAAATCAATAGAAACTAACAGTCCAAATATTTTATTGCTATTATAATTTCTAGTTTTTAAAATTTATTTATTTTTCATATTCAGGATCTCCATGTTAGAGATTACATGTCCTTAAAACTTAAGTCTTAAAATCCATCTCAAAAATAAATTTATTAATAGGCCCGCACTTCTACATATGCGGGCTTCACCGCATAGAAACCGGGTCCCATTTCAAAACAACATACTCTATTATGGTTTATCTAATACTATAAAACCAACTTGCCTAATACGAAACCTGAAAGCGTAATAAATTTAAAAAAAATGTAAAAAGAAACCAATGTGATCTGAATGGAAAACTCAAACCCACAACTATATAGTAGAAACCACAGTCTACATAATATTATAATATATATCCTACCTTATTTACATCCAAAAGGGTATGATATCGTGGGAGGATTACATGATTTGGGTAAATATAAAAGTTATCTAGCAATCGGCAAAGTATCGTCATAAAACCACCATATCAAATTCCATAAAACGACCATATCAAATTCCATTGTTGATTCAATCACCATGACTTCGCTTACAATGGAAATTTCAATCAAACCGCCTGAATTAGGGTAAATAGGGATGGAAATTTTCAATCGAACCACCTGAATTAGGGTACTTAGGGTTTTGCCTAAAATATATGTTATCAACTTCCCCCCAAAGCTTTCCCTTAATAAGTGGAACAGTAGGATATGTGTCAAGGGTAGTATTTCTACAATGGCGTCCCCTTATGCATGTAATGTCCATTTTAGAGATGGATGTGAACAAATGGGTGTCCCGTGCAAAATTAATGGTGTTAAAGTATATCCAAAAACTTTTTTTACTTAATTTTTTATTTATTTTTTCAGTTTCTTTTTCATCATAGTTGAGGTTTTGATTCCCTGAAATTTTGAATAAAAAACCCTTCACGAAAATAGATTTTGAAGAGAGGACTCATATAAATAAATGAGGCGGACCATTCATATAAATCTTGTCCTTGGTAAAGAATAATCGACCTTAATGAATATCAAACAGATGCCCTGGCTTTTCCATAATGCAGAGGGTTTGGTTTGATGTCGCAACATCAGACCGGCCTCCAGGCCCTTTCTATGAAGCCTAGAGGCTAGTCTTGACCCTTTCATTTTCCAAAATCTAGAGGGGTTAGTCCGACATTCGCACTATTGGACCCACCTCAAGGCTCTTTTTTTTTGTTTTTTTATATAAAGGCTAGAGGTTGGTTCTATAGTGCGAACATGGGATTGACCAATTGCATGTTCTAGAAAGTAGAGAGATCGATCCAATGTTTGCACTACCAGACTGTAGCCCCTAGGCCTTGTTATTTTCTTTTTGAAGCCGAGAGGAAGTCTTGTGCTTGAAAGATCAGGTAAAAATGCTCTCGGATCTCACAACCACCCTAAAGTTCAAGAAAATAAAACAATCTTGGCAAGATATTTGCAACATCATATCTAGGGCAAAATTAAAAAAAATAAAAAAGTGAAGAACAAGACCACCATGTAAATTTTTAAGAAAATTGGATCATTACGTAATACTGCAAAATTTTTTCCAATCTGCATGTAATTTCCCTAAATTTGTTCGACACTCGTGAAGATTACCTTGAGGGTATGTTTGATTGTTGGAAAGTAAATATTCTTGGGAAACAGTTCTTTTTTCGGAATTAAAATGTTATCTTTATGGAATGATTAGTAACCATGTTTGATAACCAACTTAGAATGTTAAGGAAGTTCTGGGTCCATGCGTTTAATTAACCTTAGATCGTTTGGCTTTTGGAGAGCTGTGAATGAGCCAGTTTCAACTGTTCTTTCATTTTATTTTGGTGATATGGGGCTGATATATCTTGTATGATGAAGTTATTCAAGACATTCATAATCTTCAACAAGACAACAAAATGAAAAGTTCAGACCAAGTGTATAAAGAGTCCATTATGCTCTCTCCCTCTCCCAAACAAAGATGCCTTTAATAGTGTGGCCTTTTTATAAGTATCCAATCTAACATGCAAACAAAAACTCATTGCAAAGATTCCACGTATTCTTTTAAGTGATCGGTGACTTTTGGAAGAGAGAGAGAGATAGTATGGATAGTGAAGCCAATGTTGGCTTCTATAATGTGTAAAAGAGTATTGAGTAATATAATAGAATACATTATTGTTATACAATAAAGTATTCCCTCTTTCATTTTATCATAACTACTCTTTATCTTTGTTATTTTTGTGTGTTTTAGCCCTCTTCTTTTATTTATTGTAACATGTAATCATCTTCAGTAAGCTCTACTTATAGTATCAATATTTCTCCAAGCCTTATATAAATCACAAACTTTGAAAGAGGAAAAACTCATAGAGAAATCCCATGGTCAACGTAATTGCCATGTTTGCTTTTAAGATAGATCTGTGTGTCTATCAGATGTGGATATATGAACAGTGAACATAACTCCTTTGAGAGAGGAACCATGAAAGATATTGTGGTTCATATGAAATATGAATCATACTTAACATTGTATCGTGATTTACAACAAATGCACATTCCACCAAAAACGGTCTCCCTTTCATTGAAATCGTCAAATTAAAATGTCATGGTCTCTCCCCCTCTCCCAAACAAACCCACATCAAACCACAAAACTCATTTTGATTAAAATGAGTCAACTCATATAACCAACTGCCCTCTGGTCATGCATGTTTGGTTGATTCCCTTGACTTAGAGCAGATTACTGATGGGTTTTTTAATAGGGAGTGCAAAGGAGGCAGGTTGCACATCTTGTTGGATTTTGTGCCATCCAAAAACACCTACATAAGAAAATCTTGTATTATGTGGGATTGAGATTGATATTGATAAGTTTCAAAAGAAATAGAAATCTAAAAAGAGTAGGACTGTTGATATAACTATTGGTTTTGAGATATATATAAAATCTACATAAAGTTTCTTATTTAGTGTGGATTCCTAATCTTATATATATGAGATGAAAATATAGAGAATTTGTGTGTCTTATTTTAGGTCACCATATGGAAATTGGGGTTTCTTTTAGAGAGGGAGGAGAGCCTCATGTGCATAAAAGGAAGTTTCGTCTAGAGAGAGGGGGAGAGCCTCCTGTGCATAAGAGGAAGTTTCGTCTAGAGAGAGGGAGGAGAGCCTCCTATGCATAAGATAAAATTTCATCTTAGAGGGAAGAGAACTTCTAATGGAGAGAAATATTGTGATTGCGCCTACTGAAGATTCTTGAAGGTTGAGAAGCTTGTTTCGAAACGGTTCCCATAGAGATTTTGGGTTGTTTTTGCTTGTAGTTAGAGAGAATGTTAGTTTATCTCTAACTAAAAGGAAGGGAGAGCCCTTTAAAAGGATATGCTCCACTGTATTTTTGTCGAGGTTTGCTTGACTGTGTTTTTATTGATGTTTGTTTCAAAATCTTTGATGTAACTTTCATTGGTATAGTGGATTTCAATTTACCGTGCCCAATGTAGCCCTTCTGAACCACATAAATATTTGTGTTTTGGGGTGAACCACATAAATAATTGTATTCTTGTAGTATGTATTTCATGCTTTATTTCTTATACTTTATTTGTTAAAAATCAATCCATCAGGTTTAATGCTTCCATGTACAACACATCTTAAGTTCTTAGATATAAAAACATAAATAAAACTTACTGCATTAGGCTAGAGGTACTAGGTAAGCCAAACCATACCGCATTAAGGCAAAAAATAAAAGATTAGACCCAAAAATAGAAGATTTTGCTCAACACATTTGCTAGCATACTATTAAACCCAACATTAGTTTTCCTAAAGAATGAGGCCCTATAAGGTGGTCACATTAATCTTTACTCTTGGATTACATATAAGGTGGTCACATTAATCTTGACCACCGGATATGAAATTAAGTAGCTGCAATTATTCTATTGAACAAGCTCATACTTCAAAAAAAAAATTCTCCAACTTTGTGACCTATTCAAGCTATCAAACTTCCATCAAATGGTTGTAAGTGGTTGTGAGGCTTGTATCAATGGTAAATGATCTCATTGTATACAATCCCTTTTCTAAAATTGCCCCTGGTCCCATTTTTTAGGTAGTAGGGCAGTGCCCCTGAAAGAAAGGGAAGTATGGGTTAGTTTGGGTTGGCTTGGAACGTAAAGAGGACGATAGGTTTATCTTTTAAGGTTGGGGTTTTTTTCTTGGGAATTTTTTAAAAGGAAAAAGGTTTTATAAGGTTGCAACCTTAAAATGTAGAATTAAGGATGCGCCACAAAACTCCATCGGAAAATGTTATTTTAATGTTGGAAAAACCTCTAATTGATCATCTCGACATCGAAATGTATGAATATGAAAAGATAAAAAAATTAATCCAAAAAATAGTGCATCTTGCAATGCATTATCTAGACTGTCCATTTTCAATATTTCATATGTTTATAGATCTACTTGATTTTAACCATTTTTGGAGTTTAAAATTTTATAATTAGATATGAAAATTGATTTTGAGCTAATTCTAAGAATGTTTTTCACTAAAATTACATATTATGAATGATAAAATTTGAAGGTGCGCTTTAATTGGATTGTTTAAGGTTGCAACCTTATGGAAACCGCACCCTTTATAAAATGATAAGGAAGTTGAAGATAAGGAGATACCTTTTTTGGTGAGAAGTCGGATCACTCGGTGTGAGTCCGAATTGCTCTGTCCGAGTCAGAAAGAGTTCGGCCAAGCAAGAAAAAGTATTCAAAAAATAAATATAACCTAAACTACAATTTTGTAATTTCCATCTATCAACGGAGCATTTCGTACTTTGTAAAAAAATTTAGAGTCTCTATATAAATCAGTCTAAAATAAAATTTAAACAAAACACATTCACAAAGAGATTTAAAAAGTAATAAAAAAAAAAAAAATTGAAGGAGAAAAGCCGGAAACCCACCTTGTTGTTACAACTCCATGCAAATCGTCTTCTATATTATCCATGCTTTCTTTTGTGTAAAAAACCTCCATACAAATCCTGAATACAAATCGGGTTCAACAATATTCATGCTTTTTTTTCTCAAAAAAAAAAAGCAAAACAAAACTCAATACAAATCGTGAATTTTGCTTGCAGCTTGAGGTGCCATGGCAACAAGTAAACATAGACAGATTTCCATATTGAAAAATTCTTGTGTGTAAAAAACCTCCACACAAATCCTGAATACAAATCGTGTTCAACCATATTTATGCTTTCTTTTCTGAAAGCAAAAAAAACAAGCAAAACAAAACTCGATACAAATCGTGAATTTTGCTTGCATCTTGAAGTGCCATGGCAACAAGTAAACACAGAAAGATTTCCATATTGAAAAATTCTTTTATGTAAAAAACCTCCATACAAATCCTGAATACAAATCATGTTCAACGATATTTATGCTTTCTTTTCTGAAAGAAAAACAAAAAGCAAAACAAAACTCGATACAAATCGTGAATTTTGCTTGCATCTTGAAGTGCTATGGCAACAAGTAAACACAGAGAGATTTCTGTATTGAAAAAGAGACTGAAATTATTATGAATAAAAACGCCTTCACAACTTTTGAACATTAGGGATCTATCATACTAATACTCATTCAAGAAGAGGAAAATCAAATAATAATAATTCATTCATTTATTCAATCTTCAAACATCAAGAAGAAGAAACTACAGAGTTAAAAACCTATTACAATTTATCAATGTAGAGGAAAACTACAAACTTAAAAACTTATTACATTTCATCAATGTAGAAATAACGCGAGAAAGGCTATTACTTCTAGAAGAGCGAACAAGAAACTAAAATAAAAAAAGAAAATTATAGTATGATATAAAAGTGAATTGGGTGGGTATCTGAATCTATCTAAATAATAATAAAACATAATAAAACGGCAAGATATTGCCTAGCCCGTGTAATAGTTACCCATCTGAGACATTGTCGAGTCTCAGCAATGTTTGATTTGAGATATTGCTGAGCCGGTGCAAGCAATTGTTTCCTATATGAAACACTGCCGAGTTGGAGCAATGTTTGCCTAGTTGGAGCAATGTTTCCGATATGCTTACTATGAGACATTGCCGAGTCGGAAGAGACACTTTCGGCAAATTGGACAACTGCTTTCTTTAGCCAACCATCGGTCGATGCAGTGTTGATGGAAGGTATGGTGGCAAGGTTGTAGTTCCCTAACTACATCATCTCTCATAAAACGTTCCAAACATATAACACAAATGCTACCATAGGAAGAAGATCTTGATGAAATTCGAAAGGATCATAAAACGTTCCAAACATATAACACAAATAAAGTCTTGATGAAATTCGAAAGGTTAGGTTGGAAAAAGATTAAGTAGGCCTGTAGCTCCTCTTGCTGCTCTGTCTGGTTTTCAATGTTACCTTGATCGCCTTCCAACTGCCGTATAAGTTGGTTTATTGCTTTCTCTTCTCTCGACCGTCTATATAGAAGGCAGGTAAAGACCTACAAAATGATAAAGAGGATTAGGACAAAATAGAGAATGCTCACGCCTATGGATTTGTTGATGAAACGGATCCCAACAAACTCCTACATCCTTGTAGAAAAAAATTGGAGAAAGTTCTTTTTTTAGAAAAAAAAGGAGAAAGTTATTTTTTTGCTGCAATAGACGTCGAAAGATGGTAGATAGAAAGAGAGTAGACGGTAAAAAGAAAGATGGTAGATAGAAAGATGGTAGATAGAAAGAGAGTAGACGGTAAAAAGAAAGATGGTAGATAGAAAGATGGTAGATAGAAAGAGAGTAGACGGTAAAAAGATGGTAGATAGAAAGATGGTAGATAGAAAGAAAGTAGATGGTAAAAAGAAAGATGGTAGATAGAAAGAGAGTAGACGGTAAAAAAAAAAAGCAAGAAAGTAACTCTCTTTTACTGCAACAGACGGAGAAGACAGAGAATCAAGAAATAGGGTCCATCATTATATATAACATATTATCGTGTATCTATTTGAAGAAACGATAGGTATTATCGTATAAGAGAGTTATCTCTAAGGATTGGAATATTACATTATCGTGTAGAGAGTTATCTCTAAGGATTGTAGCGCTTGGAAGTTTTGTTGTTCGGATTGGAGCGCTTGAAATTTTTGTTGTTCTGAACCCCCTCAGGATAAGTTTTATGAGCAAACCTTAGAATCCAACGAATTTGGATATACATATGTTATCTTTAACGATATTACCATTTCACTTTCAAGATACAAAATTTATATTTGTGCACGAAATTGAATTTTTTGGTTTTTCAATATTAATAGTTTCGAATTTTCAAAACCCCTTCTAAAACTTTTGGGTGTTCAACATCCAAAAATGTTTAATTTAAGTACATTTTAGGATTTTGGATATCTTGGATTATGAAAATCTGAAAACTGCAATTTTAAGAATTTTCAAAATATGAAAATTTACATCAGAATCTGAAAATTTTGACAAATCCTGCAATTTTTTAAAATCCAAAAAATTATAAAATAAAAAATTTCAATCGTTAGATTTTAAAAAATCCGAAATTTACTTCAAGTGTAAAATATGGATTCTCAAAATTTAAAAATTGCATTGAAGGTACGAATAATGTTATTTAGAGGATTAAGAATTGTTTGGATATGATATGATCCCAAAGTAATCTGTAAATTCGTCAAATCTATGTCATGTTATTTAGAAGATAAAAAGAGCTGTTTAGATAAATTTAACGACAAGTTAGCATTTGTTTTTTCTTTGTTGAAATTAATAAACGACAAGCAACCATCGTTTCATTGTTGTATCAGTTTTTACTCGTTCATTGGTTTCTTCTAGTGAGTCAAACAATGGCTCTCGGCCCATGACTGAGCTAGGTCACTCGGGCCGAGTTTGAATTACTTTGCCCGAGTCGGGAAGAGTTCGGCAAAGCCAAAACAATATTTAAAAAATAAATATACAAAAAGAAATCCAAATAATAAGAAAAATATGTTTAAAGTAAAATCTAAACAAAACGCTTCATATGAGCTAAAAAAAGAAAAAAAAAGAAAAAAAAAAGAGAAGATTTTGGAAAAATCAATTTGTAATGTAGGTCACCCATTGTAAGGAAAAGGTTTATAAAATGTAAATATCCACCTAACAAATTCAATAGAAAAGGTTATTTTAATGTTAAAAAACGTCTCCTTGATCATCTAGACGTTAAGATGTATGAATATGAAAAAAAAAAAAATTTAGGCTCAGAAATAGTGCAACTTGCTACACATTATCTAAACCATCCACTTTCAAAATTTTCATATGTATATAGATCTACTTGATTTTAACCATTTTTGGAGTTTAAACTTTTATATTTAAATATGAAAATAGATTTTGAGATAATCCGAAGAATTTCTTACACCAAAATTACATGTTATGATAAAATTTGGAAATGCGCCTTAATTAAATTGTTTAACGTTGCAACCTTAAAGAAACACATCCATTATAAAGAATCCAACAATAAGGAATATGTAAAAATAAGTATGATGGCGAAAACACTTTCTAATTTTGATAAAATGATAGCAAACATAAAAACACATATAATGAATAAATTTATCATTTTTTTTTTTGAAATTTTCTATTTTTGTATTTTTTGTAAGATCATCAATTCCCAACTCAAGTATTCTCAAACTCGCCAAGGGTAGTGAGTCAGAGTTGTCTCGCCTGAGATTTTCCACATTTGGTTTATTCTCTTCCTATCTAGCTTTATATCTCGGCTGTTGTTGGGTTCGAGATCATCCCAAAGGACAAAGACACTCATTTAGTTCATTTTGGATAGGGGTGGGAATGGATGCGGACCCGATTCAAAACCCGACAACAACCTGACCTGGGTGTAGGTATAGGTTCAACAACCTGACCGGGTCCTACATTTCCCAATTTATGAAAATATATTATTACATTTAAATACATAGACATTTTAAGTTTTAGACAAAATGGCCGGAACCCATTATTGTTATTGCTACATACAAATCGTGTTCCACATTATCTATATTGTCAAAAAAAAAATTTACAGTGACTTTTGCTTCCATCGTTAAGAGCTATGGTATAACAAATAAACAGAGAGAGATGTCTATCTTGGAAAAGAAAAGAAATCAGTATGAACAAAACTTCAAAAGGCATCAAAGAGAAAAATCGTTTAAAGAGAGAAAAATCGAATAGTATTAATTCATTTATTCAAAATTAATAAATTAAAAATTATAACCTCTACTTATAGAGGTTATGGATTTAAGTGTATACTCGAAGGTCTTAAGTCTATCTGATGTTAGAGTCTACCTTAAAAATAGTAAAATATTGGAAAGACTGTGATCGCAAAAAAAATGTCCTAAGTTTATCTAATGTCCGAGTATAGTTTAAAAATAGTAAAACATTAGAAACATTCGGGCCGGAATTGTTTTTTTTATATGGGATACTTTTTTATTTGGCCCAGGTGCTGTCTAAACATCGTTGTCAAAGTGGGCAACACCTTTCTTCGACAGCCATTGATCCATGCCCAAACACTAGATAAATGACACTAAAGAAAAGACATTTTGGGAGGGTATGTAACCCTTCTCTATAATCAGCCATTTAATTGGTACCCGAACACTAGATAAAAGGTATTAGAGGAAAGATACCTTTGGCATAGTGGAAAACAGCTTTCTATCGCCAGCGATTTGATCGATACATCGATGCTGTCTTTATGAAACGTATGGTAGCAAAGTTGCAACTCCTTAACCGCATTATCAAGTATGGTAGCAAAGTTACAGCTCCTTAACCGCATTATCTTTCATAAAACAATCCAAACATACATGACCCTGTAGATAAAGTATACATGAAGATAAAAAGGATTATGATAATAAAAAGATTACCCCAAAAGTTTTGTTGATACAAAACCGCCCGAAATAATCTTAACAAATAAACCTTAGAATATAAGAACTTTACCAAGAAAGTAAAGGAAAATATTTGAAAACAATATGCCGAAAATATTTGAAAACAACATCCCACCCTCGGTAAACAACACCCCACTCTGGGTGAAAGTTATATGTAAATATATTATCTTTAAGGATATTACAATATCACTTAAAATTTCCTATTATTTACCACTTTACCAGTTTTATATCCATTATTACAACATTTCGTTGACATTTTTAAAAGGTAACCGAGCTGCCCTTTTTAGATTTTAAAGATACAAAGTTTATATTTGCGCCAATTGACAGATTTGAACTCTTCGGTTTATCAATATTGTTATTTTCGGATTTTCAAAATCTATTTAAAAATTTTGGGTGTTCATCACGAAAAAGTTCATTTTAGAGTCCCCCAGCAATTTTCTATTTTGGAAATCTTAAATTTGTTTGAAAATAAAAGTTTCGGATTTAGAAAATTCAAAAATTGCAATTTTCTGAATTTTAAAATCTAACAATTGCAGTTTTTGGATTTTATAATTTTAAGATTTTGAAATTCAAAAAAATTTAGTTTTTGCTACATTAAATTTAAATTTTTGGATTTTCAAAATTCAAAAATTGCATTGAAGATTATTATTATTATTGTTGGGATCCTGAGGCGGTCCCAATTAAAAAAAATAAAGTTTTGGGTTCTTAAAATTGATATACATGTAATATATGAAAAAAATGAATATAATAAGTGAAAATTTTAGGTCATTGTCAAATACAGTAAGGTGGCACACAAATAGAAGATTGAAATGTATCACTTCCGTCAAAGTACTATAACAATTTCCCTCAAACAGGCACGCACCTTACAACATTAGGTCCAAAAATAGACGATTGAAATGTCTCACTTGGGTCAAACAATAGAAGATAGAAATGTATCATTTCGGTCAAACGCATGGGTGCTATAATGCTTTCCCTTAATCAAATACGCCCTTAAAGGATCCATCAGTTGATGAAAATGCCGCATTACTATTCTAGAATTCTACATTTATTTAATGTTTTCTAATTGTTTTACATTGAAAGTTTTCACTTAAGTATTTAATATTTGAAAATTTTATTATTGTTTTTAATATTTTCTAATTGTATCACAGTAAAAAACACTAATCTTGTTGCTGGACTTATAATTTCTGCGTTGAATGTGGTGAATCTATCCTTTTTAACCTTGTTTTCTTTAAAGAAATTTTTATATTGTAACTCTATTTCTCTCTCCCCTTTAGCTTAAAGTCTCGATAATAACTTCATGGAGTGAAAGACAAGTTTTTCTTTCTTCTCAAAAGTTACTGTCTTATTCAGCTTTCGGTATTCCATAACTCTTTTTTCTTTCATTTTAAACAATGAGCAAACTCCTCAAATTCCACTCTCCATCCTAATTTCTTTTTTGCTCTAGTCGATAAATCTATTTCTAATAGTCTAATGCGCATTCTTTTGCAAGTGTAATGAATGCTTTAAGAATCAAAAGGAAATATGGAATTAATTTAAATTTAAAATACAAAAATAAAAAAATTAATAAAGATCTCTATCAAACAATCTCTCCCGCTAAAGTAATTAAATTAAAATATTGAATAAAAATTTTCAAAGCTAAAAAATATCGCTATATTTTTAATCAAAATAAAGACATACTATAAATCCTTGATTTCTCTTTAACTCTAACTAAGATATTTTAAAATCACATTGCAAAATTGGAATAACTTAAATTATATTTCTTCAAAAAAAAAAAAAAAAAATCTGAATAAAAAATAATGAAGAATTACTTGAAATTGATAGATCTCTTCAATCTCCACCAATATCTCAACGTATTACACAACACAATGAAAAAAAGAAAAATGAGAACATTCAAGCCGAACAATAGTCAAACAAAAAACAATAGAAAAATAAACTTTATCACAAACATTTATTCCTAAGTCATATGATGTTTTTTGGGTGACTTTGATGTTGAAAGCATGAAAAAAGCATGAAAGTGAGGGCTGGATGCACAGTGGTCACGTGGGTCACACTTGACAATTTGTTTGGCGTCCCACCCATTAGAGATTTTTCTTTTATTTAAAAGTATTCATATCGTCTTTGATATAAATGATGATGATAATGATAAAGGAAAATATCATAGGAAAGGTCAAATTACCTTTAAAAATAATTAAAGTATCAATTTATCTTAGTTAAAATTACACAAAGTTACTTTTTAAGTTTTATTGTGCTTAGGTACCTATCAAAAAACAATGGAAATGACCAAATTCCTCTTATTTAAGATTGGGAATTAGAAAAATTAAGAGTATTTTGGTCATTCTCCTGAGAAAATACTACAGATACCCATCATTATTCAAGGTCAGTAACATAAAACTTCCGAATTATAAAAATATCCCAATTGTTCAGTATTTCAATTTAAATGCATATTTTATGTTGATAACATTGAACAACCAATTGTATTTTCATCATTTGACTCACTAGGGAGCCGATAGTATTAAAGGTAAGGTAGGCTCTAATTTGATTGTTTATGGCAGCCGATACTATTAAAGGTAAGGTAGGCTCTAATTGGATTGTTTAGTGCCTCGGCTATGTACAAACCGCACCCCTGTAAAAGAGGAAGGAAGGTCGCCAAAAGCCTGTGACTATTTATACTCACCCACGTATTTCGCTTCACACTACCTCGGAATATGGCTCTCGTCTGCAATCTCCAAGTCCAAGGTACTCTCTCTCTCTAACTCTTTCTCTCTCTATTTTGTTACTGTGATTTTTAATGATGTTCTTCAAATGTTGTTCTGATTTTCAGTTATTTTTTGGATGGAGCTTCTGTGATTGTTCAAGTTTTGTTCTGACTGTTTAAGTTTTGTTGGGAGTGTGCATGCGTATTGATTTATGTGCCTCTCTCTCTCATGCATTCAGCCAACAATGTTTGATCTTGTTTCCTGTGCCTCCCTCTCTCTCTCTTTTTCCTCTGCCTCCCTCTCTTTCTCTCTCTCTTTCAGTATCTTTCTCTCTGATACACCTGCCAAAGACGTTGGGTCATGTATCTGGTGCCTCTTTCTCTCTGACATGAAGTTCAGTCATGGTTTCTTCCTTCTCTCTCTCTCTC
>NW_006497357.1:38739-60617 GCF_000471905.2 Amborella trichopoda
ATAATTAGATATGAAAATACATTTTTAGATAATCCTACGAATTTTTTCCACCAAAATTTCATGTTATAATAAAATTTGGAGTGCGCCTTAATTGGATTGTTTAAGGTTGCAACCTTATTGTAACCGCACCCTTCTTTATTTATATTGAGTCCTTTTTTTAATATATAATTTTTCTTTCTTGTTTATGTATTAATCTCGTTCCTTTAATTTCAAAACTAGTAAAAAATGAAGAGGGAAGAGTTTAAAAAATAAAAATTGCTAAATAGGCAGGGCTTTTATTGGCCAACATGATCATTTTCGGGCTTACCGCACTTGAAGTCAAAAAGCCCGGCCCGCACCATATAATTTGTTATATTTATACCAGCCTGGCCTGAAGCTCGTTAAAAGCTCGTTAATAGGCCTAAGCCGGAAGCCCGAGGCCCAGCCCTGTCCATTGGCAGCCATGTAATCAGTCACAATACCATATCACGAGATTCAGTTTGATATTCTAGCACAAAATTAGATATGTGCGTGTGGGTTTTTAGGAGTAGTTTTAAGTCCCCAATCCATTAGAAAATTGAGAAATAATTTATGAAAATATGTGAAGCTCAAACATCATTAGATAATTGTGAGTCTTAGATGGAGTTTAGACAATGATGAGGAATGTGCGAAGTTTCGCATGAAATTCACTAATGTGCTTTGAAATATCTTTCTATATAGAAAACATTTCAAAATGCCTATAAGCGAATATTTTACTCTCATGGCTCATCCTCATCCAAATTAGTATTAGATGGCCACGACCATTGGCAAATTCTTCATAAGAAAGAAAAAGGTAGTCCATTAAAAAAAAACAAAAAAAAAAAAGAATTGTATAGGATAAGATCATTTATTTTTTTATAAAATTATTCGTCCATCCAATTCGAGCTTGACTATTTCTTTATGATGATATATAATTGTTTGTTATGTCATTGTTGGAATTATTCATCCAGCTAATGCAAACTTCCAATAGGTGTGTGATTAATGGATATTTGTTAATGCGTTTGCCATGGTGTAAATTGAAGTAGGAAGAATTTTACTATCATTGATACCGCTTAGAAAAAGAAAAAAGAAGTGATATTAAGGTAATAGTGATCTTTACCAATTAATTCACATAACTTTTGAGACATTGGAGGAGACCATTGCATTTTCGTTGATAGAATTAGAAGAAAAAAAGGCGGTTGGGATGCAGGCAAGCCTGCACATATAGAAATGCGGGCCTTGTAATAAATCTATTTTTGAGATGCATTTTTAGATTTAGTTTTTATGATATGTAATCTTTGATATGGAGATCATGAATATGAAAAAATACATAAATTTTAAAAACTAGAAATAATAATTCTATTGAGAAAATATTTGGACAGTTAGTTTCAATTGTTTTTAAATGGATTATATATTAGCATCCATCTTTAAGATGGATGTTTTATACTTCTGGACCGCATATGTAGAAATGTGATCCAGCCGGACCGCATATGTAGAAATGTGATCCAGCCCGTGTGAGACAATTTTCCAAAACGAAATGAGATAGTTCCTTTATCTAATGAAATCTACTGTTAAAATTTAAAAAGAAAAAAGAGAGTATTTATATACACCATACCCCGGTTTGTTGGTGTTATGTAATCTTCATTAACAATTTCAATAATTTGCTTCTTGCTTTTTAAGGAAGTGTTGGTACGTCTTTCAAATCTATACCATTAAATAAAATAAAGGGAAAACTATAAAAAACCCTCATAATAGATATCCTATATGGAACTTATCTCCAATCAAACTTTATTTCCTATTTTTTACCCCAATATAAACTTTCTTAACAAATAACCCCCAAGTAAAAAAAGTACATTTTTTTTTGACAAAAATACTTTTTTTCGTACATAAAAAATTAAATTTGGCCGGACATTCATGTGGGCTTAATAATAGTACCAAAAGCTACATAGGCTGCCAGACCGTCATGCACCAATTGTTGGACCCCATAAAACTAAAAAAGAGTTGGACCGCCTTCATTATTTGCCGGACCGCATATAGATATGCAAAGCAAAATTGAATTTGGCTACCAAATCCATGCAAAGCAAAATTGAAATGATAAAGACCTTGGACCACTAAGTTAGGCATTACAGATAGAGAGACAGAAGCATTTTAGCAAGGGTAAAAGCATTGACAGGCATGAGGAATGCAGATAGAACTTGCACTTTGCCCATAAAGCCTCACACAACTATCTGTGCAGTCAGGTTGGACTCAAGGGCGAGAGGGGTTGGCGTCCGGTAGGTTATTGGTGCTTTCCTTTGTATACGCAATTATTGGCACTTGACCTGTGCTCATCAAAATAGATCAAATATCAATTAAAATTTAATAGGCAGAAGAAGAAAAAGAAAAAAAAGAGGGAGGAAAAAAACAAAAGCCAACTTGAGATAAGATATATTCTCATATTTCGGCATTGTAGAGTGAAATTTAATGAGCAATGATTCAATGTAACAGTTGTATCGTAGTATAATGGAACGACACTTCTAGAAAATTATGTTTGTGGTATTTGTATGATCCCAAATTTTGCACACATACTTTCTTCATCTCAATAATCAATCCTCCAAAAAAAAAAGTTCAATTTGAACCCTAGATATGGTCAAAATGAATCCCATCCAAAAATGAATCTACACCATTCATTTTGTGAATTTCAAGATCTTTATAAACTCAAAATCATTTTTTTTCTTTTTTAACATTGTTCATCCAATGATAATAAAGCCATCCAAGAAACATGGAAATGAAAAAATCCTTCTAAGCCCTAGATCTATGCATCTCACCAAAATGAACGGCCTATGTTAATTGGGCTAAAAGAATACTTTCTAAGTTGTGTTTTCAGCTTTTTCTTTTTTTGTGATTGTTCATTAGAATGAAAAGAGTGTATATATCAAATTTTGAATCAAACAAATGGTTATAAGATGGTTTTTTAAGGTTCTTGCATCCTATTACTATACAACGGTTGCATGAAATCATTACCCAAATTTAATTGATTGAAGTATTTATAGAAACAGAGGGAGAACTTAGAGAAATATTCACATGTTGGAAGTCTCATGCAAATTTTGGAATTTTTCCAGTCAATTGCATACGTATATTACTTGCATCCAGCTTGATTTTATTTGTACATAAAAACATTAATGTAGCTGTAGACGAAACTATTCTCACTCATCATTAACGTTTTGTGAAATTCACTCTCCCTCATCATATGCGATATTCGTGCTTTTCTTATTTAGTAAAATCTTTGCTATTATAAAATATAAAAGTGGATACACATTCTTTCTCTCTTTTTTTTTTTTGTTTATTTAGGCAAATAGGGCTTTTAGGTGGGTACCCTGCTCATATATGAAACAAATATACAAAGACGTACACAACCATGAAACAAAAGGTAAAAAAGATTGGTAAAACTCAATGTTAGCAACACTTTTGGGGCCTAAAATTTGAACATGTAAGATTTAAAACTTAATAACCAACTTAATAAAGAAAATGATTAAATAGGACTTTAGGTTCCTCAAAAGAAATAGCATCCCAAGCTTGAACAAGAATATTCTAATTTTTAGAGGGCAAGATATAGGTATTGAGGATCTCAAACATCTAAATCGGTCTTCATTTTTCTTTTGGAAAATAATCATTTGGTGATACTTAGATGGATCCCAAAATTTTTGACCAAAAACAATCCTCCCAAAGTACTCTTTTGCCCGAGGTAGTTGTTGTGCAGTATGCTCTGGCTCAAAGAAGTTAATAAAAGATATTTTGGCAGCTTAAGAAAGTGCAAGCACTTTTGAAAGTGAAAGAAGGGAGGCTCTACAACCCGGATTGGTAAGGTGAATCGTGCCGTCACTGGCCAATACTCCTAATCGTTTCGGTGAAGACCAAAAAATTCCTTTTTGTAATTTTACTACAGAAATAATAAAAAAAACATTAAAGATCATTCAAACGAAGCTTAAGACTATCCCTAATAGCGATCGCATGAAAATATTTAGAGTTATTGTCTCCTTCTTTAATCCATTTCGACTTGGAACTTTGAAACCAATAAATCTCCTCCTCTTTTAAAAGATCATTCAAACAAAGCTTAAGACTATCCCTAATAGCCAAATGACCAGTATCCAAACCCCTTAAGGGTTGTTCTTAGGGGTTGTTCTAATTGATTAAGACCTCCAATTGAACTAAAACCTCTTCGAAGTTGCTCTGCAGATTGCCAAACTTAATATTAGCCCAAAGCTTAATCATTTGTTTCATGGACTTAAGTTATTAAAAGAGGGTTACTCCACACCTCACTTGGGCATAAGAAGGTCGAAGAAAGAAAGCCAGTTTGAACATAAATCACAACTATAGTTACACCTTTAAAATCACTCTGATTTATATACAGACCCAAAAACTTTACTTAAAATACAAAATGGGGCAATTTTAGACCAAAAATTATGTGGACGGTTAGTCAATCCACATTTTTTTTTATATTTTCAAAGTTGTCCCTCATTTTTTTTTATATTTTCAAAGTTGTCCCTCAATCAAAAGGATGTCATCCCCATACCGCATTTTAATTATTATTTTTGTAGTTTTTCTTTAGTACAACAGTGCCTCAAGCTTTAGGGATAATGCCAAGGTGGTACGAGATTAGAATCCTCAGACCGCCCTTTAGACTAAGCGGGCCCCAGTTCTTGAACGGTTCAAGATCCCCATCTTAGGATCACTCTTTCTTTCTTTCTTTTTTTGAGAAAAACATACTTTATTTTTTATTTTTTGAGAAAAATAGTGAGGATGGGGAACTTGGACCCCTCTACTAGGGGTTTGTTGTGTTCGCAGGGCAGTCTGAGGATTCTAATGTCGGATTGCCAGGGTACTGGCCCTAAAGCTTCGGGCACTACCCTCTTAACGAAAATACTAAAAAAATAATTGAAATGTGGTCCGAAGATGGAAATCTTGGAAAGAGTAAAAAGAAAAACACGATTTAACCGACCTTCCATGTAATTTCCTCTTATAATCAGATCATTTTATATTTTAGGCAATTATTTTGGGTCAGTACATAGCTTTATTCATGTTAGCTTAGCACTGCAAACCTACAATTTCTACCTCCAAGATCATTGATACGAAGAAAAAAAATAAAAAAATTTAGAGCCTTTAAAGTAGGATACGGTTTCTATGTGTTCATGTAGAAATGAATCGCCTCTTAAAAATTTATTTTTGAGATGGATTTTTGGACCTAGTTTTCAAGGACATGCAATCTCTAATTTAGAATAAATAAAATTTAAAAATTAAAATAATAATTCTATTAGGAAATCATTTGGACCGTGAGTTTCAATTATATTGGATGATGCTATTGTACTGCCCATTCTAAAAATATTGTCCCGTTAGTTTCCTTAAAATATTTCATCTTGTTTGCTATCTCTGCATCTGAATTGTACCGCCCATTCTAATGGATAAAGGGCAGTCAATTACATCGGTACCATTTTATGACATCGATTATGATATTGCGGTTCATAAATGGAAATGTGCAAGTGAGTTTTCAAGAGCGGTTTTGAGTCCCCAATCCGTTAGAAAATTGAGAAATGAGTTATGTATGAAATTCAAACATCATTAGATAATATGTGAGGTTTGTATAAGGTGTCAATCTTAAGTGCATGTCAAAATTATGCTAAAAATGCAGTTTTGGTGTTGCAAAGCCTTGCGATGATATATGCAGTTTTATTTTTTTGAAAATGGACGGTCCAGATAAAGAGTTAGAAGATGAACTATTTTTAAGATTAGAAATCCCATTTTTTCATATCTATGAATCTCGAGGACGAGATGATCGATTTGAGGGTTTTTCAGTACGAGTTTTTAATGTGCAACTTACTCGTACAGTATAAGTTTAAGGCCTTATATAAACTTTTCCTTAAATAATTGTGATTGTTAGACTAAATTTAGATATTGATGAAGTATGGGCAAAGTATTGTATGAAATTCACTCTTGTTTTGGAATTCTTTTAGAAGAACATTTCGAAACGCCTATAAGCGAATTGCTCATGGGTTATCACCTATCAAATTTGTATTGTATGGCGACAATCATTGGCAAACTCTTCGTAAGAAAGAAAAACTGTAATCCATAAAATTTACCAAAAAAAAAAGAAAAAGAATCGAGGCAAAGAAAGCACAAGAAAGTAAGTGCATCTTATGTGCACATTTGTTTAAATTCAGCCAAAGGAAAATTGAAATGACACCATCAAGTTGGGCATTAGTAGAGAGAGGTGGGGGGGGGGTTTGGAATAGCAGCATTTTAGCAAGGGTTGACATGCAGGTTGCAGTTGCATTTTGCCCGAAAAACCTCACACAAGTATCAATGCAGTCAGGTTGTTGACAAGGGCTTTTTGGTATATCTTCGCTGCATTCTTCTGCATTTGCAATTAGTGGTACTTGACCTGTGCTCATCATAATAGATCAAATATCAATGGAAATTTCATAGGCATATGGAAGAAACACTGATTGAAAAATCGGCCAAGTAGTTTCTATTAGGCCGAGTTACTCGGGCTCGAGCCTTTATCGAGCTGGAGTTGTCTCGAGTAAGGTGTGTAACTCAAGGATATTAAAAAATTCAAATAAATTAAAATTTTATTTGAGATATGTTTTTAATATTTTTTTATAATTTTGGCAGAGATTGGAGAGTGTTTTGGTCATGAACACTACATTTTCCCATATTTTTTATATTGTTTCAAAAATACCCCCAGTCAGGTGATTTTCTAAAATCTATTTTTCTACTACTTTTTTAACGTAATTTTAAATTTTTTTGCTCAATATTACTTTAAACATGCTCTTTTTTTTTTTGTGAATATTTTTTTATATTTCTTATAATTCTTTTAATCCTTGAGATATATGGATCTGAAGAAGAAAAGAATTCCAAGTCCAAAAAATAAGGCATCTTGTAACAAGTTATTTGGATTGTTTATTTTCAATATTTGGAAGTGTTTATTAATCTGGCCAATTTGTATCATTTTAATATATTTTAAGTTTTATAATACACCAAAATGACATCTCTAAACAAATTTTAGAAATGTGCCATACTTCTACAGTATAAGGATTGAACCTTGTACAAACCTCACCCTTTAGCAAATGCTTGGTTATGATAAAATATTGAAGTGGACACATGTTGATTTCTTTATTTCTTTATTTATTTTTTCTTCGTTTCTGGTTAGGCAAAAAGGGGTTTAGATGGGTACCCTGCCCAACATTAAGGAAATTTACAAAGCAGTACACAACCTTAAAACAAAAGGTGGAAAGATTTGCTGCTCCTCTTGTAGGAGCATATTTTATATTCTCTCCGTTGGGTAAAACTCATGTTAGCAATACTTTTTAGGGCATGTAAAATTTAGAACTTAATAACCAACTTAATAAAAAAATAATTAAATAGGACACTAAATCCCTCAAAAAGAAATAACATCTCAATATTGAACAAGAATTGTCCAATTTTCGGAGGGCAGGCATTCAAGAACTAAAAAATCTAAATATCTCTTTTTCTATGAAAATAACCATTTGCTGATATCTAAATGAACCCCAAATTTTGGACAAAAGAATCCCTCCCAAAATACTCGTTTGCCCTAGGGAGTTCTTGTATAGTATGCTCCCGCTCAAACCACTATGCTTAACAAATAACAAGATATTTTGGAAACTTAGCTCTAAGAATGAGCAAGCCCTTTTAAAAGTAAAGGAAGGGAGGGTCTACAATTTAATTTTTTTGATGCATCTGTCTTAATATTTAGAACCCAGATTGGTAAGGTAAATGGACAGATTACAAGGCAATGCGCCTAACCATTCCAGCGAAGACTAAAAAGTTTATTTTTGTAATTTTACTATAGAAGAAATAAAAAATATAAACAAAAACTAAATTGAACGGGACCTGCAGTTCAACTGATCTAGATAAAAAACCAAGTCAGCCGGGTTGCATTGTTGAATTTTGATCCAGATGGGCAATTTTTTAAACACTATTTTTAAATGAAGAGAGAGCAAGAGACACACAGAATCATTAATATAATAGGAAATTCTAGTGGCCATATTATATCATGATTAAAAAACTTATGAGATCTTCAAAGAAAGAGAGAGAGACATGGATGGATTTTTTCAGAGGTCAAATCAATTTAGGATCTAGGGTCTAAAGAGAGTGTAAATGAAATATATAGCAAAGAAATTTGATTTATCTACCAATATATAAAATTAAGCTAGGAATAAAATCTTTATAAATTAATCCAAATAGCAACTGATGCAAAATCTCCCCTAAAGTTAGTCCCCACGTGTCTTACTTTCTTAATCTAAATTCTCCACCTTTGGATTTTGTACCCCTATCTCTCTCCAACGCACACATTTTTTCTCTAAATCTCTCTCAAGTGGTTTTAATTTTGAAAAAATATATAACGAGACTATTTACTTTTGGTACACGGTCGTCAATATTAATCTTGACCCTCGGAAGTGAGATTGAATGGCTGTATTTATTTCGTTGATCAATCTCAAAGTTCAAAGGAAAATTTTTTGAACTTTGTGACACACCCAAGCAATCAGATTGCGCATCGGATGGTTATTAGCAATGGTTTAAAAAGCGGATCGGTGACCAGGATTGGGCACCTTAAAAACCGATCCGGATCGGAGAATCGGCGATCCGGATAGGGAATCGGCTGAATCGGTCGGATTAAAGCTTCAAAAAAATCTGAAAAAATTATTAAAATTCATTATAAATGTTTTTTTTTAAGAATCCAATAAAAAATGAGGGTACTACATTATTAACTTTCAATTTTTTTTTATCAATTTGTGAATATTGAGATGTTCTTTCCCTGTATAAATTTATTTTAACTATTAAATTTGCATCACATAAAAGAAAAATCATAGAATTATCATGGATAAAATATATTATTATATATGGACTATTATAAAGAGTAGGCTAATCAATGAAAGAATGGCCATTAAAATATCGTTTTGGCAAAAAACCCTAACCTGCTAAAAAAACCCAAACTATTACAGCCTAACTAACTATAATCCAAAATTATTACAACCTCACTAATTATAATATTATATACTGAAATTATAATTATTAGTTGATATTTTATAATTATTTTATTAGACAAATAATAACAAATTAAAAATATTTTATAATATTATCTAATTTAAAATGTATTATTGACAACTGTAAGAAAAATAGTACATTACATGATTTATAAGGTAAAAAATCATAAATAAAATAAAAGATTTGGTTATCAATGTAAAAATTAATAAAATCGTACAAATTTTGGAAATAACACTTCAATTTTTCAAAAATTTATTTTTTGAGGTTTCTATAATAAATTTAGTAAAAGAGATTGTTAGTAGAAAGCTGGAGATTTCAAATAGAATAAACTTTTTATTTTTATTTTTTTTATACCTTTCATATTATTTACAAAAATAATTATACCACTATATACAACAAAAATTAATGGTTATATAAAAAATTATTTACTTTTATATTATTTACAAAAATATTTATACTTATACCAACCACTATATACACAAAAAAAATATTTATATTTATGCTAACCACTATATATACAACAAAAATACAACATATGCCCAAGGGGGTGCCCAAGGGGATTCGACCTTAGGACCTCAAATAATAAAATCAAAATCATAACCACCAAGCCATCTAACTACATGTAATTATAAACTGCTGATTAATAGACTATATTTACATTTCGTTTTCATTTAATGATGTTTGGGAATTATCCCACATCGAAAGATGGGCATTCAAATTTGGTATATAAATACCTATGCAATATGAATTATAAAATGTGTATAAAAATATTAGGGCAACCCCGCATGTGCGTTTGGACACACGTGTGTACGTGTGAGTGTGCGTGGGGCACGTTTGCATGTGCGTGGGGCACGTGTGCTCGGACACACGTGTGCACGTGTGCACGTGTGAGTGTGTGTGGGGCACGCTCGCATGTGCGTTTAGACACACGTGTACGCGTGTGAGTGTGCATGGGGCATGTTCTCACGTGCGTGTCATGTGTTACGTGTGTGAACCGGGCTGAACCGGATGGGAACCGGCGGTTCCACTCTAGAACCGGGCTGAACCGAATGGGAACCGACGGTTCCACTCTAGAACCGGGCGGTTCCTGATTTTCGGTTGGAACCGGCACGGGCACGAGTGTTTCCGAGTCGAACCGAGCGAGTCCGGTTCTACTCGCCGTTTTTTAAAACACTGGTTATAAGTAAGGACACGGTTTCTATGCGGCCAGCCTGCATATTGTAGAAATGCGGGCTTGGCAATAAATATATTTTTAAAATATAATTTGATCTTAATTTTTAGAGAATATATTATCTTTAACATGGAGATCATGAACATAAAAAAAAGAAAAATTAAAAAATAAAACCTAGAAATAATAAGTATATTAAGAAAACATTTCGACTATTAGTTACACTTATTTTTTTGATGAATCACCTATTTTCATCCATCTTTAACATGGATGCACCTATTTGCATCCATCTTTAACACGGATCCTTTAAACCTCTGGACCGCATATTGTAGAAATGCGATCCATCCTGCATGAAACAATTTTCATGTAAGTAATTGTGACCTCCTTGTACCAAAGATGAAAGCTCTCATTGAATACAATGTCTTTTATGTTAACTGAATGACACCTCTATATCGCCATACTGGAAAAGATATAAGAGAAAAGGAGAGAAAAATAAATTAGACTATGAGAATGTTACAATTATTGATAGCCATTAGATACAAAATTGGATGGCTTGATGTGTCTCATAAAGTTTCGAAAAAAAAATTTGGAACTATGAGTCAAGTCAATAACCTACTCATAACCACCCAATTTAAAATTTAAAGAACAAGAATAATTGTGAACTCCCTATGCTAAAAATAAATGGCTCCTTGGAAATAAATTACCCTTGTTTTGGACTTGAAAGAAATAATATTGCATGGCCATTCTTTTTTCTCAAAAAGCATAGTACCATTTTTTCCCCTATGTGAAATAATGACCACAAGGTTAGATAACAAAAGAGACGTTGGTCCAAGAGGACCAAAACCAACATGTAAATCTCATAGTGACACCACTGTAGAGAGAGAGACATTCACAAAGACCAAAGGTTATTTAACTTACGAGACCTTGGTCCAAGATGACAAAATCCAAGATGTAATTCTCTTAGTAACACCACTCTAGAGAAAGATTGAGAGAGAGATTAAAAAAAGACTATTGCAGAGAGCAGCTTCATCTTTAATGTACCCCTAAACACAAATTCTTCACTTTGTGCAATTGTTAACTACTGAGTTAGGGTGCATATATATATAGGTTGGGGTGATTTTCTTGCTAAAAATGATCACCATTTCAAATCAATGTGAGTGCAAAATCCCTTCAGGATTTGAAATTTAATTCCTTGAAGTAGCACTTATCTTTTGAGATTCGTAAAATCACAAGAGAGATTATTTGCAGTCGAGTTTATCGTAGTTCATTGAACCTTGCTAATATGTTTGTCAGTTGATGTGTGTGTGAAAGAGAAAGAGAATCCAGTTTATATAAGTGTCTTCTCTTAATATGTGATTAAATGGTCGGACTCTCTTAATATGTGATTAATTCCTTGAAGTAGCACTTATCTTTCGAGATTCGTAAAATCACAAGAGAGATTATTTGCAGTCGAGTTTATCGTAGTTCATTGAACCTTGCTAATATGTTTGTCAGTTGATGTGTGTATGTGTGTGTGAGAGAGAAAGAGAGTCCAGTTTATATAAGTGTCTTCTCTTAATATGTGATTAATGGTCGGAATCTATGTCCATGAGAGCGAGAGAGAGTGTCCGGTTTATGTTAAGAAGCCCTTCTTAATTTATGAGATTAAGTGGTCAGGTTTTGTTAAGTTTTATAATTTCCATACTAAATAACTAAGATTAGGAGATTGGGAATGCGATTCTGATTTTTACGAGTCATCATCGACTCGTGGTTTCTACCGCAGTTTCAAAAGAAAAAAAAAGAAATCCAAAATAAAAAAACAAGAAAATAAGTGCATCTTATGAGCACATTTATTTAAATTTGGCTACTAATCCCTTAATAAAAACATTGAATAGTAGCATTTTAGCAAGGGTAACTGCATTGACAGCGAAGACCACCAACGCAGACTCCATTTGAACCTGTCCCATAATTCCTCGTACAAGTATCCATGCAGTCGTCTGGTGCACAAAAGGGAGAGACCTTGGGTAGCATAACTAGGCATTCGTTTGCATCTGCAAGCATTGGTACATCACCTGTGCTCATCAAAATATCAAATATCAATGGAAATTTCATAGACATACCAAAGAAACAATGATACAAAAATTGGTCAAGCAGTTCCTGTTCGACCCAGTTACTTGAGGTCGGGCCTTTGCTGAGCCCTAGTTGGATGTCCAGGGATATTAAAAAAATCATTTTAAAAATAAAAAAAATTAAAAAATAAGGAATTTATTAGTTTTATTTTATTTTATTTTTATTTTTATTTTTATTTTTATTTTTATTTTTATTTTTATTTATTTTTTTATGTTTTTAACCATTGTAGTGGAGATTGAAAAATGTTTTGGCTATAAATACTTACTTCACATTTTCCCATCTTTATTTGGATTATTTCAAAAAAGATGCAGTCTGTATAGAGCCTAGACTCTTAACAATCAAAGTAAAACACACCTTCAAATAGCTTTGAGAAATGTGGTTTCAATATTGGAAATATTTGTGACAGCATTAAAAAATACTTTTTTAAATTTTAAGCTTTAAAAATAGTGTAGATCCAGTAGATATATGAAAATTTGAATTACTTGACAATTGACAGTCCACAAATGCATTACAAGATGCATTATTTCCAAAAAAATTTAAAATACTATTTTTTAAGAAAGTTTCTTTTAAAAATACTTCCAATCACGTGACTTTTTAAAATCTATTTTTTTACTAATTTTTAACCATAATTTTGAAGTGTTTTGTTTTTAATATTATTTTAAACATACATTTCCTATTTATGTGGGTTTTTAAAATATTTGTATATTTGTGGTAGCACTACGTGAGCCTCACCTACCGGTCTAGGTTTTCATTCCCACTGATACATTAAAAAACCGCTAATTATTTTTAAAAACTTAGCTTTCCATGCCCACTGATACATTAAAAAACCGCTAATTATTTAAAAACTTAGCTCTCAATTCCCACTGATACATTAAAAAACCGCTAATTTATTTTTAAAAACGGGTAGGGGCTTGTATTCCCCACTGATCTACCCAAAAAAAAAAAAAACGTTGTCACACACATGTAAACAAACATTCACCTCTATAACTTAGCTTTCCATTCCCACTGATACATTAAAAAACCACTAATTATTTAAAAACTTAGCTTTCCATTCCCACTGATACATTAAACAACTGCTACTTTATTTTTAAAAACGGGTAGGGGCCTGTATTCCCTACTGATCTACCCAAAAAAAAAAAACGTTGACACACACATGTAAACATACATTCACCTCTATGAATGTTTATATGTGAGAAAAGCTTTTTGAGGGAAAATGGGTTAGGGTCGTGGTGGTAGCAGCCCTTGCATGATAATCTCCGTATTGTGGTTTTCATTCCCATTGAAAAAACGAATAAGGGCCTGTCTTCCCCACTTAATTATCTAAAAGAAAAAAAAACTTTATGAGATAGAGAGAAAAAATCACACACACAATAGCCACTAGGTGTCTCTCGTATTTAGAGAGAGAGGGCGAGAGTCTCACACAAAATAACAACTAAATGTCTGTCAATTTTGAGAGAGAGAGATTACCATGAGACAAAAGAAAGACAAGGAAAACTAGGGCAGCAATTGTGAAGAGCTTGAAGGACTGAAACCTAGGTTTTTGGCTTTCTTGCCAAATGTAATCTTATTCAGGATTTGCATCTTAGGGTTCCTAGCCAAACATAGTTTTAGTTATTGTAGAGGAAACCAACACTTTCTTATTCTAATCTGTACCCATTTTTGTAGTCTATTGATGATTTCCTATACATATGCATTAAGGGTGATAATGGGCTGGGTAGCCCTACCTGACCCTATCAGCCCAGCCCGAAAAGAGTAGGGCGTAGCCATGAAATGTGGCTCGACAACCAGGCTAGGGCTGGGCAACCATACCCCCGGAAACGAGTCATAGCCAGCCCAACCTCTTTTTCTTGGTTTTTGTTTTTATTTTATTTCAATTTTAATTAGCCCGGCATAGGGCTAGGGCTGGACCTAGGCCATTGCCTTTTTAACCCAATTAGGGCTGGCCAGGCCTGTGCTCGCTATTAGGGGACTGGGGTTGGGCTAGTGCCTGAGGTGGCCTTGTCCAGGCCCGGGCAGTTGCCACCCCTAATATAGACACGCGTGAACATGCATAAAAATTTATTGATGTATACAAAATTGTTAAGTGATGCTTATTTTCTTTGGTCAAATAGTTATATATAAAGAAGAACGAACTTATATGTATTAAATCATGATCTATATAAAGGAACGCATTAATTGGCCACAATAATCATTCCCATGGAATTTATTTGGTGTGTATTCAAAAAATAAACGGGTGGGCTCCTCTACAAAATTAAGATTATGTTTGTCAAGGAACCCTAAGACTATTTTTACTAGGAAGCCAGGCGTACAAACCCTAAATAACACACGTATACAAATCCTAAATAAAACCACCAAGGAACCATCTAAATAAGAATAATTATGCCGTTGGGTTCCTCTACAATATTTAAGACTGTTTGGAAAGGAACCCTAAGACTACCTTTGGGAATGAACCCGGACATACAAATCCTAAATAAGATTATCTTTGGGAAGAAACCCAGGCGTGCAAACCCTAAAAAAGGCTATCTTTTACATGGAACTACCCTAAATAAGAATATTGTGCCCATTGAAATCACTTGTTGTATAGATTCAAATAACAGGGTTTCCCTACAATAATTAAGACATTGTTTGGTTCCCCTACACTAGTCTAGAGAGGGACCAAACAATAATCTTGGGAGGGGAACCAAACATTGGGTTCCCCTACAATAAGATAGAGAGGGGGCACGTGTATGATATCCCCTCTGTAGAGGTTCGATTTGAATAGATGGCTATGATAGCTTCTTATGCCTAATATTGTTTTATTTTTAATTTTTTATAAAGTATCTTGATTTAAAATTTGCAGCCTAAACTATTATCACCAGTCTTCATCTAAAACATATATAAAATATATATTTATGATGAAATACAATTACTAAAATGCTCATATAAGTTATGGAGGTATTTTGATCATTTCAGTAGATATATTTTTTTATTTTTTTAGTACGCAGCCTGCGACACGTAAATTCAAATTAAAAAGATTCACAGAAATATAAATAAAAGTAAAATACTATGATCTTTCTAATTAAGATCAAAAGGGTAGAGGTCAACTTGTGATGATTGAAGTTGCCCCAGCCGTCCGTCCATATCGGATGACTCTAAGACGAAGGAAATATACAATTTACATAAGGGAGCATGTATATAGTGGATTTCCTTATATATCCTACATACTTAGAAAGGAAATCGGAAACTTAAGCCCAAATATTGTCAAATAATAATGCTTTGGCCTTCAGACTGTAAAATTGTTATTTTTAGATAGGTAATGAGAAATTCTCAAGTCCACACTAAAAAAAATAAAAAATAAAAAATAAAAAAAAAATAAAAAAAATTAGTCCACTTCCCAAATGGTTAGAAGTAACCTAAATTTCTCATCTCCTCAACTTTAAAGGAAATCCCATGTGAAGTAGCATTGGTTTTTCCTCCCTCATGCAAACCCTAAAGGTGTATTTGACACGTGGAGTTCTTGGGAGTGTGAGAAAGTCTCTCACAAATTATATTATGGAAGATCGTCCTTCCATCATTTTAGATAGAATGACCACCTTCAAAAAAACTTACTTATTTTGGCGCTAAAAAGAAATCCACAGTGATACTTTACGACTTACATGCACTGATATCAAATGTAGAAGTGGGATGTTCGACTCTCACTTTGAGAAACTCCCACTTATAAACACGCCTTAAGCATCTTTTAGCAGGATTTAACTTTTAAGCTTAGTGACTTAAAGTGTAATTAATCATCCAAGTGAGTCAGTACTCCTCGAAGCCTTTGTTTTCCTTGTATTTCTCTTCTAGGTTACAAACGAGAGAGAGAGAGACTCACTTTCAAAAATCTAGGTATCCCACCGGTCGAAAACCAGTCAGCAAAAATTAGGAAGAAATTCATCATGAATTAGATAAGGAAAAAGTTTATATAAAGTTGCAACTTTAAAATGTAGAATTACAGATGTACCTAAAAAATCCATCGAAAAAAATTGTTTTAATGTTGAAAAAGGCTCTATTTGATCATCTCAACAGCGGGATGTATGAATATGAAAAAAAAAAAAAAGATTTTGAGTCTAAAAATAGTGCATTTTACGATACATTATCTAGACCGTCCATTTTCAAGATTTTCATTTGTTTATGTATCTACTTGATTTTAACTATTTTTAGAATTTAAAATTTTATAATTAAATATTAAAATAGACTTTGAGATAATCTTAAGAATTTATTTCACCAAAATGATATGCTGTGATAAACTGGACAATTCAACCGGCCTAACCGGGCAAATTCTAAGTCGTTAAAAAAGTGTTAAAAAAAATAAAAACTAAAAAAAATTAAATAAGATATAAAAAATATATTTAAAAAATAATTAAATAAAGCACATCCAAATTAAGTTGAAAATTCTTCCTCAGGGGGAAAAATTCCAGTAGTCAAACGAGAAAGGGTAACGTACAAAGTGAGCCCATTAGCAATATGTCCACTAGCCAAACGAGAAATAGGATTTTGGACCAAAAAAAAAAAAATTCCTCCCCCCAAAATACTCCTTACCCACGGAGTATGCTCCTGCTCAAAGCAACATGCTTAACAAGTAATAAGATATTTTGGCAACTTATCTTTGATATTTGTCTAAAGAAAATGCAAGCAGTTTTAAAAGAGAAAGAAGGGAGGCTCTCCAATTTAATTTTTTGAAACATCTCTATTTCAGAGATGTGTTTTGAAACCCGGATTGATCAGGTGAGTCGACCGATTACTGGGCAATACTCCTAGCCTTTCAAGTGAAGACCAAAAAATTTCCTTTTTGTCATTTTAATATAGAATAAATAAAAAATATTAAAAAAAGAAAGAAAAAGAAATAAATTGGACAGAACCAAAAGTTCAATTGATCTAGATAAGGAACTAGGTCATCCCGATTGCATCGTTGATTTTCGATCCAGATGGGTAATTTTTTAAACACTATTTTTAAATGAAGAGAGTGTAAGAGATGGAGAAACTCATTAATATAAAAAGAAATTCTAGTAAATCATGTTTAAAGAGAGAGAAAGAAATGGATGAATTTCCAATAGGTCAAATCAATTTAGGATCCATGTTCTAAAGAGAGTGAATGAAATATAAAAGACTTTAATTTTGCTTTATTTACAAAGATATAAATTAAGAAAGGAATAAAATCTACATAAACTAATCCAAATAGCAAGTGATGCAAAATACTCACCCAAACTTAGTTCCCACTTGTCCTATTTTCTTAATCTAAATTTTCTCTCTCTCTCTCTCAAGTGGTTTTTATTTTAATTGAATGACACACTCAAGTGTGGATAAGTATATCTCCATACCAAAAAATAAATAAGAGAAACGCAAACAAAAATAAATTGGGCTATGAGAAGGTCGCAATTACTCCTAACCATTAGATGTCAAATTGAATGGCCTTGGTGTGTGCCACGAAGTTCTGAAAAAAAAAAGAACTTTGGATTTTGTCCATAATATGTTCGCACAAGGGTTAGTGTGACCTAAAAATAAATGCACAAGGGTTATTGTGACCTAAAAATAAATAGTCTCTTGATATTCTTTTCCAAATAACTTACCCTTACGTTAGATTTGAAAGAAATAACATTGCAATCGCCCTTTTCTTTTCTTAAAAACTCATAGTACCATTTTTTCCTCTCTTTGAAATAAAATTTTATAGATAACAAAAGGGACCTTGATCCAAGAGGACAAAAACTAACATGTAAATCTCTTAGTGACACCATTGTAAAGAGAGAGAGATAGGTTAGCAAAGACCAAATGTTAGATAGACCTTGGTCCAAGAGGACAAAAACCAAGAAGATTTTCTTAGTAATATCACTCTAGATAGATAGAGGGAGAGAGAGATTCAACTTTACCTGCAGCCATGAGGAGGACAAGAAAAACTATTGCAGAAAGCAGCTTCATCTTGAATGTACCCTAAAACACAAATTTACTTTTTCCAATGGTTAACTACTAAGGTAGGATGCATATTTATAGAGTTTAGGGTGACTTTCTTGCTAAAAATGGCCACCATTTCTAAATCAATTCGTGAATGCATAATCCTTTTAGGATTTGAGATTTAATTCCTTAAAGTCGCCCTTATCTTTTGATATTCACAAGCCAGAGTTTATGGTAGTTTATTGAACCTTGCTACTCACATATGTTGAGGATTAATTTTTTGTATTCTAATAAAATAGATTTGTCAAGGTGGAGTCAAAGGGACGACTTCGGAAGGCCGTTAAAAGTCCGAAGGGCTTGAGAACCCATGGGGTATTTTGGTAATTTGTACCATCTGCCTGGGACTATATGTATTGTTGCGATAGGGGTTCTTTTAGGGTTAAGGAAAAATGAAGATTTATTTGCAATACGAAAGCAGAGAGAAGCGTGAGGAACATAGTCATTGTAACCCTATTCTCCATTGCCGGTAAAGAAGCTCTCATCTCTCCGTAGACGTAGGCATGTTGTCGAACCATGTATATATTTGTATTGTGGTTTGTTGTCTCTTTCTTTTATGTTTGTTTCTTCTTTCTTGTTTTGTGGATTGCTTTTCGTTTCCACAACATAGTTATCGGGAGCAGGAATGGCTCTGGTTCCGAGAGAGTCGAATCGAGGGCTGCTTAAAGCTCCGGAGCTCGGGCAGCAAGTTCCGGTGAGGGTAAAAGTTGTTGATCGAGACCCCGTAACAACAGGGAGCACGCTCCCAATACATGGGGATCAAGGTCCTTATTTAATGGAAACGTATTCCACGTAATATGGAATCATGTTCCTATGTTTTGAAGGATCGCACTCCCATAGACAACAGGAACGAAATCTCATTTAAAGTTGAGTCGCACCCCCATCTAAGAAAAATGTGTTCCTATTTGAAATGGATCGAACTTCATTCAAGGTTGGATCACATTCCGCTTAACTTGGAGCCAATCTCCACCTATCTTCTCTCTCTCTCCCTCTCTTTCTCTATCTCTCTCTCTTGACTAGACATTCACCACCTCTTCACATTCACCCCATCTTCAACCTCAGCCCCCCTATTCCAATGGACCCATCTGCCAAAACGTACTCCTCTCTCTCTAACTTCATGAATACATTCGTCTGACTTCATAGTGAGTGGACTCTTTCTCTCTCCTCAGAAAGTACAATACCAATAAAAATCTACATACCCATCTCAACCTCGCTTGCTAGCAGTTAGGGACCTCCATGGCGATCTCCAAAAGGCCAAACATGTCTGAAAATGGCTAAAATCCTCGATGAAAAACTATTCACTAGATTGCAGGCAACTCCATAGTTGTGAAGCTTGGTGATATCTTTGATAGAGGAGGAGAAGAGTTCAAGCTCCTTTATTTTGTAGAAAAACTCAAGCAAGACGCAAAAAAATCAAATGGGAAGCTGTTAATTTTACTGGGAAACCATGAAAGGCTGAATATACAAGGAGATTTCAGGTATGTTATAAAAGTAGGCCTTCACGAATTCATGAATTGGGGTGACTGGTTTTGTTAAGGAATTCAAATGAAAAACATTTGTAAAGGAAGCAAATTAACATTTTTAATGGAGTACCTACTGGTCCAATGTAGTCTAGCTTGCTAGATCAATAATAGCTCTCACTTTCTTAATGTGCATTGAAAATTATAGAATGAATAAATTCAATTCTAATTTGGTAAATGATGATTTACTCCCACTATCTAATGAACAACTATCACCAATATGATAATTCAATCTTATTGAAAAATAATAGCTCAATATCACATCCTCAAGGGTACAAATTTAGTTTTCTAAATAAACGAAAGATTACTAAGCAAAAAATACCAAAAAAGTAAGTCACAACTTCGTTAAAAATAATAAACAACATTATCAATCTAAACAAAATATTCTTAATGCTTGTAGAAAGAAAGGGGAATAAACATCTTAACACAAATATACATGTATTGTTGAACTTGAAATATTCATAATCATTGATCACCATGAAATTTTTCAAATCAAGTATCTCTTTAAATAAAATTGATAAGCAATAGTTGTCTCATCGTAATATGTATAATTGCTAGAGGGTCATGTTGGAAATATATAGGAATATCTTCCAACATTTTTCTATAATTTATTTATTTTTAAATAATGAAGAGTGAGAGATAGAGACCTGCTTATCCTTGGGTAGGGAGAAAGAGAGAGAGTAACTTAAATTTCAAAATGGGATTGCACATTGATTTGCATTCATTTCATGCTATTAAGATAAAATAGAATGTCAACAGTTTATTACCCTACAAAAACTTTGCAATTGAAACCTACCAAATTCTAATTTAAGGCAATAAAGAACTTATGTAATAATCCTAAAATTTCAAAAAAAATAAAAAAATAAAAGGGGGTTTTGATTTTGATTCAATGCATGGTAGATATCTAAAATTTGCTTTGTTTTGACTGTCACATCTTAGAATATCAGTATTGTAAATTATTGGGGTGTGACAATTATGGTATCAGAGCGATAGGTTTAAGATTCTTAGGAAATTTAAAAAGAATGTACTTAAAATCATATTTATTGTGTGTACAGACCGAGACGAAGTCAAGATCCAGAATAGCTGAAGCTAATATGGAAGGAATTCACAAAGCCTTGGAAAATATGGTTGCTCTAATGCAACATCAGATGGAAAACAACAATCTACCCAAGCAGACAGCTACGGGAAATGGTGGGAGTAATATTGAACAATTTAAGAAATTGAACCCACCTTCTTTTAAAGGTGCTGCAAACCCACTGGAAGTCGAGGGATGGATTATGCAATTGGAAAAAATATTCGAGGTAATGGAATGTCCTGATGATAGGAAGGTGGCCTTGGCAATTTTTATGTTAGAAAGTGAAGCACAACATTGGTGGCAAATGGCAAAAGGAGTATTGGTCAAAGAAAATAAACCCTTGACTTGGGAAGTTTTTCTAAAGGCATTTAATGAAAAGTATTTTTCATATTTTATTTGAGACCAAAAAGAAATGGAATTTCTGGAATTAATCCAAGGAAACCGTACAGTAGCACAATACGAGGCCAAGTTTACTGAATTGGCCAGGTTTGCACCACATATGATTAACAATGAGGCAAGAAAGGTGAAAAAATTTGAAAGGGGTCTCAGACCAGCTATTAGAAGCAGAATATCAGTCTTCAAATTGAGAACTTATGCTGAAATAGTGGATCGAGCCCAAATTGTTGAAAAGGATTGCGAAGATTACCAAAAGATGAAAAATCAGAAAAGTCAGGTTAGACCCACACCATCTAATCGACAACAGTTTGAAAGGGCAAACAAGAAGCCAAGGCCCTTGCCACTTCAAAGCCCAATAGAACCATGTACAAAATGTGGGAAAAAGCATGGATCGAGCCCTTGTTATTGGAATACTGGAGCCTATTTTAAATGTGGAAAATTGGGGCACCAGATTAGAGAATGTCCTAGCTTACAGATGCAACTGCTTCCAGAGCAGGGAGAGATAGCTCAAAAGCCTCAGATGAAGGGAAGAGTATTTGCGATCACTCAGCAAGATGCTCAGGCCTCAAAATCAGTGATCCAAGGTACTCTTATTATCTTCCAAAAGTAG
>NW_006497357.1:86426-101809 GCF_000471905.2 Amborella trichopoda
ATCATCATTTTACTACGAAAATAAGAATAAATTTGAAATTTGTCTTATAATATCATCTAATTTAAAAATCTAATTTACAACTATAACAAAAAATAATACATTGCATAATTTATAATGTAAATAAATATAAGATTTGATGATCATTGTAATTAGTACAATTATGAATTACAATATTATAATAAACGTGATTCAAAAAACAATAGTACGACCCTCACAAATAATTAAATCTAATGCATAATAATTAGTATTCATAGAAATATAGAAATTAGTAACATAAATTTGCAATTATATTTTAATAAAATTAGAAAAATAAATAAAAAAATTCATATTTGCAATGTGGGATAATTGATAAAGCAACTTGAAATAAATTCTAAAGTGGTATGAGCTAGTGTTATTTTTCTCTCTTAAAATATCCCATAAACTAGTTTTTTGTTTTGCCCACATATTGTAGAAATGCAGGCTTGGCAATAAATATACTTTTTTAAATATAATTTGATCTTAATTTTTAGATAATATATAATTTTTAACATAGATATCATGAATATGAAAAAAAAAAAATTTGAAAACTAGAAATAATAATTATACTGAGAAAACATTTGGACCGGTAGTTACACTTGTTTTTAGATGGACCACCTATTTGCATCCATCTTTAAGATAGATGCTTTATACCTCTGGACTGCATATTGTAGAAATGCGGTCCGGCCCGTGTGAAGCAATTTTCCTTCAAAAAATATTGTTTACAAGTACAGAGAAAATAATACATTACATAATTTATATTGCAAATAAATTAATAAATATAATACCGGATTTGGGTGTATAATTATTATTTATAATAAACAAGATTCAAGAATTTCTATATAACAACTTAATACATTTTGAAATTATATGAAATTGTTATTGCTGTATAAAATAAGTTTTTGTAATAATAACAAATAAACAATAAATTATTTGTTAATATTTGTAAAAGTTAAAATTTATTATTTATAAATACAATCTAAACTAAATATGAAAATAGTATAATGGCCATCTACCATTGATTTTATTTCTAGAAATGGAAGCATCCAAAGGCTGGCCATCTACCATTCGTCCTAGTATCTAATGACGAAGAAGAGCAACTCCTCTGCAATGGAATTTCAAAAGCAGACAAATGGTGACTTCCACCGTCAATTGATGAGAGTAGCCAGTTTATGTTAGCATAAAGTGGGGGTGGCGACGGGAGAGAGAGAGAAAGAGTATGGGATTATTTGAAATGGGAGGAATGGACAATTGTCCCACATCGGAAAGTAAGTAAACGTTTAATGTCTATAAAAGCGCTGACAACTGCCATACCCGTGCACATGTAGTTTGTAGGTGAGCAATTGGTTATGTGTTTAGTGGAGGCACAGTTTACCCTTCATTATATGAAAAATTATCGAAGTGTCCAAATCATGATGTCATCAATCTGAATAAGTGATGTCATCAACTGCATTTCCTGTAGCTAATCGTTCGGATCCCGTTTTATTGCTGGATCCGGAATGGTCCAACCGATAACCGATCCGGATCGCCCGATTCCGGATCGAGTCGCCGATTTTTAAAACACTGGTCGCAACACATTATCCCAAGCACATTATCCCAAGTTCAAATCCTATTGCCGAACTACACATAATAGTTTGTCTTCCTCATGACAAGAAAATATCGGTCTTAAAAGATATTGATGCAACATAGGTTAATAGATTCATTCTCAAAAGAAAAAAGGGGATGTATTCATTTAAAAGGCAATATAAGAGCTAACCTCCTTGGAAATATAATTATGAAAATCATCTTAAATAACAATTGTTATAGAATTGGTGGGATTTTTCCTCCGGCAGCTATCATTGTGGGATGTTCCTCAAAAAAATAAACAATACATTCTTATAGCATGCACTTCAAGTTATTTAACTTCTAGAACTCAAGAACACCTTTGGTAGATTAAGAATTAGGAAAATTAAAATCATTTAGATCAAACAACAAATGGATCTTACCTGCAAAGGACTAAGATAAAGTGGAATACTTTCACTATCATTCCCATTTTGACTGCCAAAAGGATAATGTAACAGCCTTGCTACCAACGAACCCGAACCAAGCACAAGGCTTGCTGCAAAGATCAAGAAAAAATACTACCATCAAATATTCCTCCCAAAGACATTTTTATGTGATATAACACAGGCATTCTAATAAGGCAACATCTGCACGTAGTAAATTTTGGGAATAGCACCATTTGCTTCAACAAAAGAACCTGGTTTTCCTCCATTCCCAAAAGAAGTGGACATACTTTGATATGACCATGACCACTTAAGCCTACATTGTTTTAGGATCACCCGTAAGGGTAAGCAGGGCTATTTATTTGACAAGACTATTAATATGTCCAAATGGACCCTGAAGAAATTGAAATAGTCCAGCGTAAATTTAATGGAATAATTTCATGAGACTTGTCATAATGCACAAGGTATAGAAGGGCACAAAATCCCTAATAAGTAAAGAAACACTACCATAAGTCCACAAAATGCAAAGAATCCCCCACTAATAAAGGAATATGTAAACATAATCAAGGGATAATAACATAAATTTCTTAGCATCTAACTCATCCCAGTAACACCTCAAGAATATACTTAGAGACTGGAAAAATCCAGCATATATGATTTTTTGGTAGACAAATTTTACTTATGGGTCAATCAGTTAAAATCTATGCGGCTCTATCACAGTAATCGGATGACGTTCTTCTCACAAGCTCCACTCCAAATGTTGCCCGATTAGCTTTACAGATCATTCAGGTCTGGCTGGGGAAGGCAAATGCTTCAAAATTTGGGTTCATTTTGACAAGGGCTTCAGTTTTTTCCAGTTTTTGGGTAAACCAACCGTCCAGGAAACAGGTCCGGATAGGCGGGTCACCAATCCAGATTGATTTCGCCGATCCGATTGATTCACCCAAACAAGAATCAATCAATAAAAAAAAAAAAAGGACTCAAAATTTAAAAATATTAAAAATACTAGAAAAATATAAATCATGTACCAGACGATTCTGGCAGAATCGGCATGACTACTGGTTCCGGCTGCAAATCCACCAATTCCCAATCCGGGATAAGGCAATGCCGATCCAGATGGGCGTTTTTTAAACATTGGTTTTTTTGTCCAATCAACTAAAAAATAGGAGATGAAGAAACCGAAAATAACAGATTGCATTACCTACCCAGAAAGAAGAATTTTTTATTAATTGTATTTATCTAAAAGTAGTAAAACATCACACCAGAAATATATATAGGAATTTGTGTATGAATGTTCTTCCATATAAGGGCATCTTTAACTTTTAAAAATCTACCTAAGGGATTGTCAGTTTCCATGATCTTTTTTCAGCTTATCATATCCATGCATGTATAGATGGGGTGTTGGGCGTCTTTCTTATTTACATTAGTGTACATTTCTGACCACAGACTACCAATATTAGCACCACATATGAAATATAGGTGCCGTTAAAGGTACCTAATAACTACAAACATGTGAATTTCTTCCTTACAGTATCTCGTCCTTCACATCAAAGAAATTTTTCAGTAGTGACCATGATTATTGTTTCCAAGAACTGTCAGTTTCATCTTTGTAAAAGCGTTTGTGTAACAAAATAAAGAATTATAAACCAAATGACCTACAAATGGTTTGAATGAAATCTAGAAACATTACGCCTAAAAATGTTTAAATTTGCAATGAGAAACCAGTACTACTTACCAAACCATTGTGCCCACTGGGCAACCAATTGGGAGAAAATATGAGCCCAATGAAGGTGTTCCTTCCTCCTCTCATCATCCCAGAAATCTTCATGGCTAGAATCACCATATTTCTGCACATAATATAGAGATTAATTAAGTGGAAAGTAGGAAAAGATTTCCATCAATCATATAGGAAAGCCGGTTGTTAGCATGAGTATTGCAGTATTGCATACACCAAAAAATAAAAAAACTTATATCTTGAAATGTAATACAGGAACACATAAAATAAGGGCAAAAAACAAACAAAAACAATTTCATGGAAAAACAGTAGATTAGGCGCAGACATACGCCATGCTGTACAAGGTCAAGATATGTAACCCCCCTCTTGAAAAAACGAACAAAGAAAGTAGAAAACCAGAACATGCCGTGTGGTACACTAATCACAACCAAAACAAAAAAGATATTTGGGTTATCATTAATATAGTTTGGATGCTTTCTGACATGCTACACTAATCACAACCAAAAAAACAAAGAAAGAGAAAATAAAGCATGTGTTATAGTTTGGATGCTTTCTGACATGTTTGGATGCTTTCTGACATGTTACACTAATCCCACTAATATAGTTTGGATGCTTTCTGACATGTTACACCAAAAAAACAAAGAAAGAGAAAATAATCCACACTAATATAGTTTGGATGCTTTCTGACATGTTACACTAATCACGAACAAAAAAAACAGAAGTGACATGTGGTACACTGATCACAACCAAAAAACAAACAGGAGTGACATGTTACAAAGAAAGAGAAAATAAAGCATCATGACACTATGGTAGCAGAAAATATTAGAGACCTAACCCCAAAAGATACCCCGAAGGTTTGCCCATTGTTCCACCATTGATTTGGTTGGACTCTCTTGGTACAAGGAAAATATCTGATATATCGATGAAATCAGCTCCATCAAATACAGTACAGAGTTGCAAAGTGGACATTCCCTTCCCTACCAGTGGATAATGTTCCAGAGTCACCTCAATTTCACAAGCTCTAAACTTGACACCAATATACAAGTCTCAACCAATAACTCTCGAGCTTAATCCCATATTGAGTCAATCTGATTGTTCATCTCCTAAACCAATTGATAATTCTTGGAGAGGCAGCCTCAAGTATAAAAGGACCAACAAATTTCATGCCAAGATACAAACCTCAACCAATAAAAACTTGGTTTGAGCCCTACTTTTCAAGTCCTCTCATTGCATCAGGTCTATGCAACATTTGGTAAATGCTCCCTGTTGAAAATGTATGCCCCGTTCTTTGCAGGAGGTTAACAATTACAGGAAAAAGGGATGCAAATAACTAGAAAGTTCCCAAGATTATGACAGGTCAGATTTACAAAATCTAGAGTGTTTAGCATGTTTGTGGCGCTCAATCATTTCTAGGCCCCAAGAAAGAATGAGAATGAAGGGGCAGAAGGAAATAAACAAACATATAATATAGTTACCGATGAGGGTAGCCGAGCTTTTATCAACTCCAGAATCCAGATGCAACCAAAACATGCACAAAAACACTTTAGGCACAAAGAAATCACAAAACCAGTAACTGTTTGGTGAATTAATAGGATCACAAAGCATGCTTCATGAAACAAAACTTCATTTAACAAGCATTAGCTCATTCTTGTTGGAAATCATTTCTTTTATATTACAAGAGCAATCAAAGTGAAAAAGAATGTGCACAAGTTACCTCCGAAAAACTTCGACCATATCGGTCATCACCAAGTAGGGGTTCATTTAGCGAGTCGGCTCTTCCTGCATCTACATGCTCATGTTTCTTTCCATCAACATCCCCATGATGCAGCCTTCGCCTTAGAGTCGTTCTTGATGTCATAACTCTATTTTAATTGGTGTTAATTACTAGCTACTGCCATAGAAGTGATAAGCCCTTTTAGTCAGACAATGGCAATATATGATCAAACAAAATAGGGAGAACAAAGAGAAAATTAAAGCACATCACCAAGGGGCAAAAAACTAAATATCTCTATTGCAATAATCAGAACCACCAAAGCACATTGATAAGTGAAAAACAGGTACACCCCATTTCTATTTTCTTTCACTTTTTCTTGTATTCACTGAATCACAAAACTGAAACCATTTCAAAAATAGAAGTTTAGGATGGTTTTAGCCAAAGACCCAAATGAAATTTCCAAATCCCGCTCCAAAATTTTTGCCCTGGTTTCATTCCTTTTCAGTTAATTAACAATAGGGAATTTGACTAACATCCATAACATCAGTCACATGTCAGTGAGTCACATTGATTTATGCAAAAGCCTGTATATTTGACTGCATATTTGATTTGAAGTAGCTGCAAGGAACACATCCTCACATCAAAACAGATCCATTCTAAGCTCAAAAATAAATAAATAAACATAAAAATAAAAAAATAGAAAGTTCCCACTTTGAAGATTTAGTAAAGCAAAAAAAAAACATCAAGTATTTTTTTCGACACAAGTAACAAATTTCTTTTCGGAACATGAATTACAGAAGGGTATTCTCATGAAGCATTCAATAGAATCACAATAATTACCCAATTCTTAATTTTAAGATCCTAAACAAATGATTCCAGAGGCATGGAATTGAAATATTTTCTACAAGAATTTACTTATAAAATGCTCAAAAAATTTAACTATTTCTTTTTACATATTGGTATACATATCAAATTTAAGGCCATTATGCACATACCAAACATGGGTTTATTCAACTAAAAACCAAACAATTTCTCAGACTCTGCAGAATAACTGAAACCTAAAAAGGTTAAACAAAACCCATATAAATGGAAATTAAACCAACAAATTCCAAAAGAAACCATACGCTCTTCGAATCAACCCAACAACAACGACAAAAAAGATACAAAAAAGGAAGAAAATTAGGGATGCCTACGCATTGTTATCTGAATAAACAATATAGAATTGAAAATAGAAAACATAAATAAGCTCAAAAGGAGGGACTGAGAGGCATACTAACCAGGACCCAGAAGGGCAAATCACCATATGGGGTTTTTGTAAGCCCAAGAAAGATTCATGTGCAAGGCATGAGAGAGAGAGAGAGAGAGGGAGAGCTCGCACGCAAAGCAAAGAGGCCTTGATCAAATTAAAATTTTAAGGCCACCAAGATCATAACAATATATAATTGGGGTATATGAAGATTATTTGATTCTATACTTTTCCATATTTTTCTCTAATAGATTTGCTCCTGGGTCATTTCTAATTTTTTCTCGCTCTCTCCTACCAGTATTTTCTCTCTCTAAGTCCTTACAGTCTCTCTCTCTCTAGAATAGGAAAATGACGAAACTACTCTTCTGGGAGGTGAAACTTCCGTTTTCTCTCTTTGAGAGGAAAAAAGAAAATGACCGAAGACACTTCCACTTCTTGATTTTCTTTTCTAAGGGGTTGTTTTTTGGTAGGCCCGCAGCTCTACCATGTATTGTAAAGCCTCAAATTGCCACCAAACTGCACGCTCTGAAAAGGTTTGTGAGGTCCTGTAAATCTATTTTCCTATAGTTCTCTATATGGTATTTGATACCCTAAAAATGGTGTAGGTCAAGTAGAAAAAGGTGTTGGTCAAGTAGATCTGAGAACATTTTAAGTGGGCGGGTCGTAAAGTTACAATATAATATATAATTTTTAATACATAAAATTCATTTTGTTTTTTTTTTTTGTTAAGGTCAAAATAATCAATTTATATATTTTTAAGATCGAAAATATATTTTTAAATGAGATTTAATAGAAAGAATATAAACCTCATAACCCCAAACTATACTTTCCCTTATTTAAAGTACATAACAATTTAAATATGATTGTATTTGAATGGGTCCCCTGCTAAATCACTCTAGATGTATCTCTACTCATAGAGTGAATCTCTACCCTCTATCCATGATTTTGCATCTTAAGAAATAGTGTGAATTTGATTATCTATGAATAAATGAAATGAAGGTTATAAATAATCTGAAAATAAACTTTAAAATAGTTTTTTATTATTAAAAAACCATAGTTTTTTAAATTAATGATCGTGCATATTAAGAAACCAACTCTTCCCTTTACTTCCTTGGGAAAAACCCCAACCAGCTATTCGACTAACTTTATAGAAAAAAAAACTAAAATCAAATGCAACCTACATCATAAGATTGAACAAAGACCATCCAATTTTTAAACACGTCGAGTTAAGTATTTAAGAACTCAAAATCGAAATAATTTTTTTCCTTTATAAATAATTATATGGTAATGTAAGCAGATCCCAATTTTCAAAAAGAAGAAATCCTAGTGAGTAGCTCTTCCGCCTAAGGAAGTTATGTACAATATGATCCAGCAGAAGCTCTACACATATTATTTTGTCTGGACATATTCATAGATATTTCTCGGAGTTAAAATAACAACTTTAGTTGCTACCTTAAGCCCCACTTTTGCGACTTTTATCTCACACTTTACCATGAAAGTGTTTAAAGCTAAAACTGGAAATAGCAAAAAGGTAAAAAGTTGTGGGCAAATGTAGTGTCTTTTAATGGCCTCTAGCTATTGTACCACTTGGCTTTCTTCTTTGATCTCTTTGTGTCTAGTGTTTTTCGGAAATGGCAATGGACTCGGAACAGGCATCTTAATCAGATCCGGGTCGGGGTATGGTTCCAAGACTTGGACATGATGGGTTGATTCTGAGTTCAAATATTGGAGTTGAACACTATTGGGGTCGGATCTGGGTTTAGATTCGGTCCAACACGACCCCGATCCCAACAGGTTGGCACCCCTATGTTTGTCTAGTGTCTGGTTCTTCTACATGGCTACTTCCATCCTAAGCTTTTTAGAGTATAACCATTGATTCATCAAATGATTAATATTTAAAAAAACTAGGGAAAGCATCTAGTCTTCCTAATCCAGGGATCATTTTTTGTGCTTGTGATCTTGCTTTTACATGAATACACTCTATGTTAGTATTTTTGGTTTAAAAAATACTTATATGTATTTCAAAACAATACTATGGTATATTATTATTTCCTAAATTGCTTTAATTATGGTTTTATTATTCTTTCCTAAATTGCTTTGTAGAGAGAAAGCTGTGGGTTTGAGTCCCACATTGAAGATGAGAGCGTTTATTGAGGTGTATTTAAGAGCACTCATTCCCATATAATACACTTTAAGTACAAAGAAAAGATAATGGCGCTTGATGGCACATACTCGCATCAGTGCATGAGGCGGTCGGGCTCGTGGCGGGATCCAACTGAGTCATCTAGGTGATGCATGTAACCACCCTCTTGGCCCTTTTTTGATGGGTGCAAGGGCGTTCGATGGCACACGCTTGCATCACTACATGATAGCCGTTTATGAGTGTCGGACACTTAACGGTCACCCGACCGTTGGAGAGTGTGGGATATCCAACGGACATCTAGCCCACCCGTTGATGAGATAGAGGCATTTGTAACAACAGCAGCATTCAAGTGCATGTTAACTCATGGGCGGTTTGATGGCACACACTTGCATCACTACATGATAGCCGTTTATGAGTGTCGGACACCTAACGGTCACCTGGCCGTCGAAGAGTGTGGGATATCGAACGGACATCTAGCCCACCTGTTGATGAGATGGAGGCGATTGTAACAACAGCAGCATTCAAGTGCATGTTAACTCATGTAACTAGTAGTTGTTGGGGCACCCCAACTCATGTAACTTGTAGTTGTTGGGTGATGCATGTATCCACCCTCATGAAGGGCGTTTGATGGCACACACTTACATCACTGCATGATAGTCGTTGATGAGTGTCGAACACCCAATGGTCACCTGGCCGTCGAAGAGTGTCGATCACGTAGCCATCGAAGGTTGCGGTACATCCAAGCCATTGATGAGTGTCCGACACCCAACGATCGCCTGGCCGTCGAAGAGTGTCAATCATGTACCATCGAAGACTGTGGGACATCCAACGGACATCTAACCGTTGATGAGATTGAGGCTTGTAACAAGCAATGCTCGCAAAAATGGTGGATCTAACCGCTAACCAGCCATGGCGGGATACAACAGAGTCATCTAGCCTGTTGATGAGTGTGGGACACCCAATAGTCACTTAGCCGTGGAAGAGTGTGGGACATCGAACAGACATCTAGCCCACCCGTTGATGAGATCGAGGCACTTGTAACAACAACAGCATTCAATTGCATGTTAACTCATGTAACTTGTAGTTGTTTGGGGCACCCCAACTCATGTAACTTGTAGTTGTTGGGTGATGCATGTAACCACCCTCTTGGCCCTTTTGTGATGGGTACATGGGCTCTTGATGGCTCACGCTGACATCAGTGCATGATAGCCGTTGATGAGTATCAGACACCCAACGGTCACCTGGCCTTCGAAGAGTGTCGATCATGTAGCCATCAAAGAGTGTGGGACATCCAAGCCATTGATGAGTGTCGGACACCCAACGGTCACCTGGCCGTCAAAGAGTGTCAATCATGTACCATCGAAGAGTGTGGGACATCCAACGGATATCTAACCGTTGATGAGATGGAGGCTTGTAATCGTATTTTAAACTTTAAATAGAATAGTACTTCAAATTCATATCAAATTTTATCATAATGTTGTAGTGATTTAGGGTTTGATTCCCACCGTCGACGTTGTTTTCTTTCAAGCCAAATTCATTTTATTTGTACTAGACCCACTAACAAATATGCCAACTATTGATAAAAGTAAGGGTCTATAGTATATAATATAATTTTTTTCTTTTTTAAAAAAAAAATAATTTTCTTTGAAAAACGATCATTTTCTTTTTATTATTGCTAGACCCACTAACCAATATGTCATTTACTACTTAGTTGATAAAAATAAGGGCCTATGTTATATATAACATAATATTTTCTTCATTTTCTTTAAAAAAGAAGGATCATTTTCTTTTAAAAAAAGAGCTGGTCAAGTCTATTTTTTAACACTATTTTAATATTCTTTACATTATGGTAAAGATTTAAAAAAAATTAATCATTGATACTTACTTTTGTATTTTCCTATCTTTTTCAGAAAATTTTAAAAATACCCCTAGGCACAAATCGACTCGTTAAAATCTATGTTTTCATTAATTTTCAACTTCATCTGAGTGTGTTTTGTTTTAATCACATTTTTTATATGTTTTTTCATATTTTATTTTTTTGTATCTTTTTTATTTTTTTGACAATTTTTTTATCATTGGGGGCTTGCTTGGTTAAAGCGATTGAATCGGCCAGTTTACCAGTTAGGCCGGTTAAATCGCTTCCAGGCCCATGTCCGGTTAACCATTATGGTTTGATTTTGTGAACACTGGTAACAGTAGTATTCAAGTGCGTGTAACTCATGTAACTTGTAGATGTTGGGGTGTATACAACTCATGTAACTTGTAGCTATTGGGTGATGCATGACTTGTAGATGTTGGGGTGTATACAACTCATGTAACTTGTAGCTATTGGGTGATGCATGACTTGTAGATGTTGGGGTGTATTCAAGTGCATATAACTCATCTAACTTGTAGATGTTGGGGTGTATGCAATTCATGTAATAGCTGTTATGCATGTAACCACCACAACACTAATTGAGCAGCCTCTTGGTGCTCGATAACAAGGGCCTTCTTGTGAGGAAAAACTTTTGGACACACTTAGAACATTTTTTTAGTTTCTCTCAAGAGACCATTCTCTGCAATTCCAACAAGCAAACCAATGGGCTAACTCCCACTCTCCACTCGATTTATCTCTTTCTCTCTCTAAACTATCAAGACTTTGGTGTCTATTGTGTTGGTTCTAAGCTCGGGTGCATAGAGCTTAAGAACATCGAAAAATACATCTTTGTTTTCCTATATCCCCAGGACGAATAGCCTTTCTTATACACAACAAATACTATATCGAAGGGGGGCAAATATCATCTTGAGATAGTACTCTTATGTGCCTGAAAACAAGAAAAGTTTGATATCCTAATTTTCCAAATCATACCGTTTTCTACCCGCATTTCACCCAACTTTTTCCAATGCTCCATCCTAAACATTTTATCATGTAACAATTATATTTCATGAAATTATCATGTATTCAACACTAGGGAAAGCATGTGATAGGGAGGTGACTTTCCATAGCTCAAATAGGGAAATTATGTGATAGGAAGGCAAGTTCTTATGTCAAAAAGCCTACAAATCAATCATGTTCTTTTATGTACTAAAAATGGTCCATTTGCTACACTATTTCTACCATTCATTCAAGTCTTTAGATATCCATTATTTTTGGAACTTCTAATTCCACAATCAAGAGCAAAAATATATTTACATGCCAACTCAAGGGTTTTCAACACCATAATCTTGTTTGTGGGGAATTGAGGTACTACTGTAGCAAATTGTATGACATTACAGCCTTGCAAGAGTCACACCCTTCAAATTATGTGCCGGAAAGGTTTTGGTCAATCCCTATTCAAATATATTCCCTTCGAATCGAAAAGGCTTTGGTCGATCCCTATTCAAATATATCCCCTTCGAAAAATTACAAAATTACAGATGGAATTGTGATTTGTAGCAGATGGAAAAAACCATCTTACAGATGGAATTATGATTTGTAGCACATGTTAAGTCACTCTATATGCATTTTTGTTTTAGATCCATGATTTTGCAGCTCACAAAAACACCGCAAATCTAATAATTTAAATTAAAAAAAAAAAAAAACAAATCCCAAAACAAAGCTAAAAATAGTCTATTTTTGAAATTCTAAAGAAAATTTGAGACTCATGATTTCGATGGCCTAATAAACTTCAGGAAGGAGTCTACATTTGAGTGGAGACACACCTAGAGCTAGCGATGCGCCAAGCCTAAGCCTAGCAATGGGTCGAGTCAGCCCTTGCTTGGGCTAGACCAGGGCCCTAGCTTGACCTACACCTGCCCGAGTGCGCAGCCCATTGCCCGACATTAAACCCCCATCCGTTATATGTAAACCCTTCTTGTTATAAAGTTTCTTTTCTTTTACTTTTATTTATTTATTTATTTATTTATTTATTTATTGATAAGGTAATAAACTTTTATCGACAAGGTTATAAACTTTTATTGTAGACCCTTCTTGTGGTGGACCAAGTCTCAATACGCTGTTATTATTGTTTCTCTTAAGCCTCTAAAAACTTGGCAATTGACAATGCTTTCATATAAGAGAGAGACTTGAGAATGCATCCTTCGAAGAGAGAGGTAACCAGCTTAGAATAGGTCCCTCTAAAAAAATTAAGGCAAAATAGTTGATGGACTACTCATAATTCAAATTTGTCCAATCACCCAAAAGGATTTACACTTTTACAATGCTAGTCCAAATCTTATTGGTCCAACCACATCATGTGCACTAACTTTGTGAGAAAACTACTAAAATAACACGCAATGGCCAACACACATTAGCAGGACATCAAATCTGCCCTTGCTACCAAAACCTAGGGATTGCAATTGACCCAAACCCGACCCGATACCTGACAGGTACACCCGATCCTGTCTAGGTTTGGATCCAATTCTTGGACCCAGCAGGTCGGGTATGGGTCCAAATATTGGAACCGGACATTATTTGGGTCTGGGTTCATGTGGACCCAACCCAGACCCAACCCGAATAGTATTATTATACAATTAATATTTAATATATAATGTTTTAATATTATTTAATTAATATTTAAATAAATATAATTATATATTTTTAGTCAAAGTAAGGAAAAACTTTATATAAGGTTGCAACCTTAAAATGTAAAATCACAGATGCATCTCAAAAATCCATCAGGTTGTTTTAACGTTTAAAAAACCTCTAATTGATCATCTCGACATCGAGATGTATGAATATGAAAAAAAAAAAAATATTTGATTCCCAAAAATAATATATATAGCAATACATTTTCTAGACAGTCTATTTTCAAGATTTTCATATATTTATAGATCTACTTGATTTTAAACATTTTTTAAGTTTAAAATTTTATAATTAGATATGAAAATAGATTTTAAGATAATCCTAAAAATGTTTTTCACCAAAAATACATGTTATGATAAAATTTGGAGGTGCGCCTTAATTGGATTGTTTAAAGTTGCAACCTATAGAAACCACACCCTCTAAGTAATACATGTATATATTTAAATATATTTATAAAATATTTTATATTTGGGTTGGTTCCGGGTTCGGGTCCAATCGGGTTGATAACTTCGGGTCCGGGTTGCATATTATTACATTTATATCAATTTGGAGGTTTAATGCTTGTAACAAAACACTTATGCATTGATTACAAGGCTAGCTAGAGGCCAAAGCTTTTCTTAGAGAACTTCGGATTCTGAGAATTCGAAGTAGTTTGCTTGATTTCAAATTCTCAAAGTTTGAAGTTCTTACAAGAAATCTTTGGCCCTGAAGGTGAAACATTTTTTTCCTTTTTCCCCCTTAAAAGCTCCAATAATTTTGGATTTTCATAAGTAATCGCAGTTTGGGAAGAAACAACAAAAACAAATATGAAAATTATTATGAACGTAATATTCATATTTTTAGAGGATTTTTAATATCGGTAATTTAAAGAAATATCTTCATAAATTACACTTCAATACATTCCTCAAAGTGTTTTACACTATTTTTTCATTTAAGGGCTTTGTATTTTTATGTTATGAGTAATGATCCTATAGGACCCTCCTTCACCCATGTGTGTAGGATCTTAAAAGATCACCATTAAAGTAGGCACGGATCTTTAGAAAAGTTATCTCATGGGTGTGAGACCTTTTCTAGATATCCGTGCCAACTTTAATGGTGATCCTTTAGAATCCTACACACATGAGTGGGAGACAGTCCTATAGGATCATTTCTCTTATAATTATTATGTATTACAAAAGGGAAAAGTTTATATAGAGCTCAGGCTCTAAAAAATCAAATTGGAGCCTACCACAAAAATTTCACTAGAAGATGTTGTTTTGATGCCTAAATATCCTCAAATTGATCATCTCGACACCAAGATGTATGGACATAAGAAAAAAATTAGATTTAAAGTTTTGAAAATAGTGTATTTTGTAATGCATTTTTGGACCGTCAATTTCAAGATTTTCAAGGTTTTATAGATCTGTCGATCTACACTATTTTTGAAGCTTAAAACTTTATAAATAAAGATGAAATTATATTTTAAGGCTATCACAAAGATTTTCAGTATTGAAACCAAATTTCTCGATACTATTTGAAGATAGGCTCTAATTTGATTGTTTAGAGCCTAGGCTCTGTACAAATCGTATCCATTACAAAAACATATTACTTACCTAAAAAAAAAAATATACAATGAGATCATTTACTTTTAGCATATAGAGGTCACAATCATTCTTGTTCATCAAATTTCAAATCAAATGGTTACAAATGTACTTGTAATTAAACTCAAAGCCCAACAAAAATTTCTTGAATTTCATGATACACCACAAAGCCATCCAATTGGACAGCTAATGGTTAAGACTAGTTGTGACCTCCTTGTACTACAGATAAATGGTCTCATAGTTATGTAATCCTAAAAAAAAAAACATACTTACCAGAACAAAATATATCATAAAATTATTTTTACCGAAAATGCAACATGTTATAAGGGTTTATCTTAGTATCCCTCAATTTAGGCTCCTTTTTTTTTAACAAATTATTGGAGTGCCATTCAGTTTCAAAACTAAATTGCTTTGGGCATATT
>NW_006497357.1:111537-131523 GCF_000471905.2 Amborella trichopoda
TTTTTTCATATTTTTATAGGTGTGCCTTACAAATATGTACACACGCTCCAAATTTGAAGTAATTTAGATTTATAGAAAAAAATAAAAATTGAAATACTACCAGACAACTGAAACCTTGCGATGAAGTTTGGATGGTGATGAGGGTAGGTGAAATCACTGTTCATTTTCGCTTATAGGTGTTGGAAAGAGTTATATATATATATATATAAATTCTTCCTAATGCCTATAGGCAAAAATGAATAATGATTTCGCCTATCCTCATCACCGTCCAAATTTCATCGCGGTATCACGATTGTCTGGTAGTGTTTTGTTTTTCATTTTTTTTTTTATAAATCAGAATGATCTGGAATTTGGAGAGTATGTACATCTTATTGAGGCGCATCTAATAAAAATATAAAAACATTATCTGCCAAAACAAAATTGACCAAAATACCACCAAAAATGTTTGGAGGTATTTTTGTCAATTGTTTTCATGCAAAATATTTTTTTTACATATTTTTAGAATATTCCCCTATTTTTGATGAATACATGCTCCAAATTTCAAGTCATGTTGATTTGTAGAAAAAAATGAAAAATAAAACACTACAAGACAATCATGACCTCACGATGAACTTTGGACGGTGATAGGGTAGGTGAAATCACTGTTCATTTTCGCCTATAAGCGTTGCGTAGTGTGTTCCATATATATATATATATATATATAAACCCAATATATTATATCCTAGTTATTTCTGATATGGGTGGCCAATCTGCGTCGGAATCGATCAAGACCAAACCAGGTTTGGGATTGTATAATCCACATCTCAAACCATCTTGTTTTAACTAGTTAGACCAGTCAAGTGAAGTTGGACAAAAAAGTTTAATATTGTTATGTTTTAAATTATTATGAAACAATATATCCATAGAATGCGTACAGTTGATATGAGGATTTATGAGATCGATCAATGGCAAGACAAGAAATGATAGAATTTTGAATGAATATATCTGAGGGAACTTAGGGTAGCTCCAATAGGTGATAAGATGAAGGAATGTTGATGTAGGTGGTCTGGGCATGTGTAGTTTCAACCTAGAAGCACTAGTTACGAGATTTTGTTCAAGTAGAAGGCTCTAAAACGAAAAATAAGTAGTGAGAAGAGATATGATGACATATGATCTAATTGATGATATGACCTTTGATAGAGTTGAATGGTGGAACGGGAGACGTGTACCTGATCCCAAATAGTCAAGATAAAGCCTAGATGATGATGATGAAATTATTATATCTATTTCTCTTTTTTTTTTAAAAAAAAAATCTAGTCCAACGGCTTCAACCAATGTTATCAAATTCTCTTTGCTTCGGCTGAAGAGGCCGAAGCCTTTGGATTTTAGGCATAAACTGAAGAGAAGCAAAGCCTGGTGCTGCCGCTGTGGCCAGATTCGTTCTGATTCGGGTCTGCTTCGGCCAACAAAGAAATAACTATATAAAACTTTTTTTTTTAATTTTTCATTATTAGTATATGTTTTAAATATAAATATCCAATTTATTTATCCTAAATTTGTTTTTTTTTTAAAAAAGAGTCCAAAGTCTTCCCGTGAATCGGCCTAAGTACTGAATTGCTTCATTTTTTTCACCAAACCAGAAAAGACTCCAAAGCAAATCTAACAACATTGGCTTCAACCACTAGTTGGACCGATTTTGATTGTATCAAACCCTTCACCAATTTGTTTTCCAATCCGATCTAGGCAATACTAAACAATTCATGTGGCTCGTTTGGAGGCTACTTCTTATGCCATTTTAGATGCACATGTAACACAAGACAGGCCCTTATGCCATTTTAGATGCACATGTAACACAAGACAGGCCATCACGTTCATGAAAGTTGCCAATTTTAACCCTAAAAAGTTAAAATATATATATATATATTAATGTAAAGGAAAAAGTAAAAAATTACTAATTTTTAACCATAAACACAAAGCCTCTCTTTTAACAATGCCCTACGCAAAAATTGACACAAACACGTGCATTAGTCAAACATATATTATTTTACAAAGGAAAAATGTATTGCGCAATTGGGGACCTAATTCAATATTAGGGCATGTTTAGTATCCATGAAAGTATCTTTGCGAAAGTAGTTTCACATGAAAGAGCTCTCTATACATTTAAATGTGGGAGGAGTTTTTTTACACCAATTGGTCTCAACACATTTTTATACCAATCCTGCAGCTAATTGGTGCAAAAATTCCCGCACTTAATAATCACATGTAGGAATTTTTTCATTTGAAAATACTATTATACAAATATTTTCATATGTACCAAATGGATGCAAAAAGAGGTAGTCCCACCAAAAGAGTAAGACTAGTAGCGATCAAAATTTATCCTTCACAAAATATTAATTTTAATTTTAAAATTTTTTTTTTACATATTAACGATCCCATATTAGAGATTATATACTCCCAATTCTAAATCCATCTCAAAAATAGATCACGGAGAGAGATGATGCACATCTATATAAGGGTCAATGTACTCCAACTGTGTCCACCTCGAGAGATCCAATTTTTTTGAATGTGCACAAAAGAGAGAGGGATTTCTCAAGAAAGGGGAAATAGAGTACTCGTGAAGCGGGGAGAGAGAGTGATGGAAATAGAGATGCTTCCCTTGAAGGGGGAGAGAGACCACTTTCTAGTGTTTGTAAAATCGGACAGGTCAAATCGGAACTGCTCGGTTAGATCAGAATCAATCACTCTTCTGTTTTAATTTTGATCGATTTTGATGATCCGGTCGGATATTTAAAAAAAAATCAAAAAAATTTTATAAAATCCCAAAAAATAAGGGATTTGTTTATAATATGTTTTTTAATATTTTCATCATTTTGACAAAAAGCGAAAAGTGTTGTGGCCATTGATACTTATTTTTATATTTTCCCATTCTTTAAAAAATTTCAAAAATACCCTTCAACATAAATCGATTTTTTAACATCAATTTTTTCACTAACTTTCAACTTCACTTGATGTACTTTATTTAATCATGCTTTAAATATAGTTTTCATATTTTTTTAAAATTTTTATATATTTTAACATTTTTTTTAACCTAGGATTTGTCCAATTAAGCCGGTTTACCGATTACTCGATACTGGCCCTTGGCCAGTTTCGAGGCGGGTTCGATTTTTCAAGTACTTCCAATGAAGAGGGGAGAGAGAAACCTCTCACAAGGGAACTGAAATATCAAATTAAACTCTAGGTCCAACAAACAATGATAAAAACCCAACCTCAAAGACAAAGGTTCCCCTTTATCATTTGAGAATCCTAATGAGACAACAAACCAATGAAAAGAAGAACACCAATCCAACCTTCCTTCTCTCTCAACCCCTACACTACACCAGCTCAAGAGCAAATACTGATGGGACAAGGATAAGAGATTGAATTCATGGAACTCATGTCTCCATGATTAAGGCCCATTGCCTCCCTCCCTCCTTCCGAACTACCCGAAGCTTGTAAGGTATTATCCACATTGCCCTTCGCCTCTTTCTCCTCAGATACCCCTTCTTCTTGTGAGTTATCAAAGAGGAAGTCAATGTCCTCAAATGTGGTGGAGTCAGGCAAGCCATTGAAGCTGCAATCCACTTGTGGGGCCCACGTTTGCTCGCTCGGGAACTCGGGGCCCACCATAGCGTCGCACAAGTCCGAATTGGGAATTTGGAAGTTTGTTGAGGCCATCATTGGGAACTTCGGGGTTTGTGAGTCCTCGAAGGTGTAGGTTGGCTGAGGGAATGGTGATCTGATGTAGTGGCTGAGGTCGAAGTTGGTCACAGCGTTCAAACCTCGGTATTCGATGGCTGCAATGTCGTAGGCCGCAGCCGCTTCTTCTTGGGTGCCTATTAGAGAGAGAGAGAGCGAGAGAGACCGATTTAGTTAAGGGTGCGGTGTGCATAGATCCGAGGCTCTAAACAATAATATAAAACACACCTTCAAATAGTGTAGAGAAATGTGGTTTTGATACTGTAAAAAGAGGATACTTGTATCCCCATACTATAAAAAATTTAAACGGTTCTTTTTATTCTTGACAATGGATGCATACTAAAGATACAACACGTATGTCAAACACTTCAAAATTTAGACAATTAAACATTTCTTCTTGAAATTTCATCATGAAAATACCTAGTGTCACTTAAAATTTTACCTCCCCCGTTAACTAGATGATATGTGGAGGGGTCATGCTTGAAATGCTATTTTTAGATTGGCATTTCTGAACTTATTTAGGTCTCCAGTTGTGTATATTTGTCTCTAATAGCTTAAATATGCATATATATGTCAGGTCTAAAAAGTCAATTTTAAAATTAGTGTTTAACGCGTAAGTCAATTTTAGAATTAGTGTTTAACACTTATATCTATTTGTTTATAACCTTAGTAGTTATGTTCATTTATCACAATCTAAGTAGAGGAAAAGGGCACTTGAGCATGCACAAACACACTAATAAAAGGGGTGAAGAGAGAAAGAGAGAGATTTTCTTGCCTTCTAGAAACTTTGAGGATGTAATTAAAATAGAAAAAATAATAATAGATGTTTCTCTTCAATTTATAATCTTATTTGGACCCAATTGTAGCCATTACTCCATAATTTTTCAAATTTAAGATGTTAGCTACCTTACCAATAAAACCATATATTGGGGTTTACACCCACCCCAATAAGATAGGAAATGGTCTTTCAAGGTTCCCTTTTTTTTTTTTTTTTTTTTTTTTTTTTTTTTTTTTTCTTTTTTCTGTGAAACTACCTTCTTCCTTGGGGTCTTCCCCATGGTTTTTGAGTTTTGACCCAAAAAATGCCTTAGCTCATTCCAAACATATCTAGATTACTTCTAATGAGACAAAAAAAATCTTGCCATTAATTACAAATCTCTAATCTCTAATCTCTAGTATAGTTCTTGTGAGATGACACTTTTGCCCTTAAGTTGGGAGAAAATTATTATAGCTCATTTTCAAAGGTTGTTAACCACCAAAGATATCTTTTATCACACTTTCCCTTTTGGGCTGGTGTACCATGAACAAAAATGTGTGTGGGGAAGTATGCTATGATCCACATGACCATAGAAAATGTTGCAAGTGTAATCACTACCTAATTGATGAAAATGAGAGGAATGTTATCATATTTGCTTGAAAAAGGAAGTGCTTCAGCTCTTTCAAATTCAGGGAATTCTTTGAGTGCACTTGTAGATTTTTTTTAAAAAAAAAAGGCAAACAAATATAGAAAGAACATATTCTTAAAAAATTTAAATATAATGATGTTTCCTAATTAATTTATATATATATATATTTGAAAATTTTAATAATGTGGGGTACTCTTGCCAAATCTGAATATTTTGAGCAATCTTATTTTTCTGATATTCCATCTAATCAAGGACTGTTTTGCATCGGTTTGATTTAGGCATGAAACCGAATACTTTGGCCATTTCAGGTTGAAGCGAAGCGAATCTAACACCATTGATATCATGAGTGAGAGAGAGAGCGAGTAGAACATGATGAGCCTAGTGATTGATCAACTCACTCTCCATCACCGTCCATTCACTTTTTGGATGGAAACAGGCACATGTGATTATATATGCCTCATGGTGTCTGGATCATAGGGTCTCTTCTCAAATGATAAACAGGAGTGGTCTTTTTTATCACAAACCGTTATATCCAGTTGTGAATACACACGTGGGTTACCCACACGTGTTATATGCTCTGTCATAAATGTATGAGGGATCCATACACGTGCACATATGCATTTTTTGCATGCCATTTCAAATGGGGGTTCAAATGAAGACAAGAAAAAAATTACCAAATTAGAAAAAAGTTGAATAGGTGTAAATTACAAAAGAGAATAAACCGAATTTAGAAAATACATAATATGAAGGAAAAATAATAAAATATCCATCAATATTCATGCTTTTGTTGTGTGGAATAGTGTTTTTTAATAGTGGCAAAATATTTGTAGAAATAGAAATTCATATAGAATATAGCAATCAAATAAATACTCACCCAAGAAAAAAAATGGAATTAATCAATTATCAAAAAGAGAAAAAGAAAAAAGAGAAAAAAGGCAGAAAGAAAAGGAGGCATACTGTAAGTCCCCAAGTAGAGGTATTTGTTGCCAAAGACTCGGCCGATTCTTGCTTCCCATCTTCCATTGTGATGGTGTCTGCAAAACCCAAATGCATGTAAGTTAATCAAAAGCCAAAATACTTGATACTTCCATGGGGTACCATAATGTCCCTTTGCTCCCTCAGGTAAATACTACGCTATGAGTATTTTTAGGGCCCCAAATTTTGGGGATATAACCTCTTACACAAATTTTCAAAAAAAAAAAAAAAATTCCTTGAAAAAATAATATTAGTTGAACAAGGATAGTCCAATTTTTTTAAGGCAACATCTAAGTGTTTAAAAACTCAAAATCGATTTTTTTTTCCAAAATAATTATCTAGTGATCCTTACGTGGATCTCAAATTTTCGGATAAAAAAAGATTGTCCCAAATAGCTATTTTGCTTAGTGAATTAATATACATTATACTCCTAAAGGAGTTTATAATAAAAAAAAAGTGTTCTGATCTTAACATTAAGTACCGTAATTGTGCTTCACTATAACATTTTAAGTACGGTATAACATTAATGTGATCATGTCCACATTCACACACATAAAAGTATATTTTATTTGATTGCTTTACACCTATTTATTGACTTGGCTCCATTTTTATTGTTTGAATTTGAAAAAATTTTTCTATTTAATGTTAAAAATTGAGATTAATTAATTGACCTTGCCACCCCTCTATATTTTGAGACACCCCTTGAAAATCCACTGCTCCTCCTCCTCAAAGTGGCCAAATACTCCTCTTTCGTCAAATGCTGCATCTCCTCTAACTCCTTTGCATACGTACTTAACTGCAAAATAACCAACATTTTAACTTTACCATTACCATGTAAAATCATAGTATTAATATACTGACAGTGAAAATAATAATGGACATTTATCAAAATGTAATATAAGAGATGAATTATTTACATTTTACCTATATTTTTTGTTTATTTCTAAAGACCCCATCAAATCAGTCCTGATCATGAGTTGGAATAGTTGAAAATGGATAAAATGATAAATAGTTGCTAAGCTAAGTTTATTTTGATCAATTTTCTTAGCAATAATAATAACAGCAATAAGACTAATAATATTAATATATAATAAAAATATTTTTATTGTCACCATCAATATCTTATTGATGATGATAGTGATTAGTATGATGATTACAATATTATAAATCACTTTACATTGACATTTAATGCCTTTCTTTTATTTTTTATTTTTTGAAATTTGTATTACTCACAGGGAAATTCAGGATTGTTCCGGGCCCCCAATATTTAAGGGCTGCCAAATCATATGTGTGAGCAGCTGCCTCTTCATCATCATATGCCCCTGCATTTTTCAAAAGTTAAACCCATGCAATAATATAACATTAAAAAAAAAAAGCATGGAAAAAAAAAAAAACCTTAAAAGTAGATAGATAGAGACACCGAAATAGAGAGAGAGAGAGATTGATGTAACTTACCCAAGTAAACTGAGCACCCAATAATGATTGTTGCATATAGAGATCATGCCAAAAAAACGAGAGTCATTATCATAGCCCAAAAAAGGAAAAATAAATAAAATAAAAAAACAGTATCATTCATCTGATGTCTTCATTTATTTTTTTATATTTTTTTTGTGCTTTTATTTTTACCTTGCCTTCCTTTCTTGTTTTGCACCTGGTTCCAACAATTTTTATCCCAAAGGTGAGCTTCATATCTCCCTGTCCATCTATGCCTGCCAAAAATGAAGACATGCAAATAAATTACCAAAAAGAATATAATTTATAAGAGAGAAAAAGAAAAGATATATAAAAAACTGGTAATTCCCAAAAATTGTTTTCTCCTTTTTTTTAAACTATTACACAAAAACATCTGCTAAATTTAGCATCAAAAACCCAACTTGGGGTGCTAAGGCCATAATCACAGTTTCATTCGATCGTTAATTTTAACGCGAATCAAAAGAAATAAATAGCAAAATCGAATGATGATATAAAAAACCACTCAAACAGAGACATAAACAAACTCGGCTAAATTTTCTATCGCACCTTGTAACTCCTCTGTATATAGAGCTTCTTCTTCCTGGGATGCTGCCGAAATGGCGCTTCTGATCACCATTTACAGTCCTTCTTATTCTTCTGGTCTTGGGTTTTGGAGTAGTTTTTGGAGGTTGGTCTCCATGAACTTGAGGAGCAGGGCTGGCACTGTGTTGGCGCTCCATTCTGAGGAAATGATGACTCTGCTAAATTTAGAGGAGCAGCAAAAAATGGTGGCTCTGCTGAAACTGGGGCCTCGTCTATAACCTTTCTGCTAAGAACTCAGATTTGGGATTTACAGATTCTTTTGAGAAAAATATTATATGTGGGTTTCTCTCTCTAGCTTGGTTCACCTAATTGGTTCACCAGCAAGAGACTTAGAGAGAGAGAGGGGTCATGACTGCTTAAGTAGAGAGAGAGAGCACATTTGTTTGAATTTTTCCCATTTTATCCCTGTATATGTTTTTATTCCATACGTGTCTTATCTTTTTTTCTAGTAGTTCAAACTAAGTATTAAAAATAGTTGTAGATTTTGGAAAATTGAAAAATTGCTTGTTTGTTACACAAAAGAGAAACAAAAATGGGACTAATAAAAAAATAAGGGGCATATTTTTAGGGGGTAGAAAAATTTGTAATGCATTAAGGTATGTATACTCATGGTATAATTAGTGATTTAAAGATCACTAAATCGACTCTGAGAACAAGTTCCGGACAATAAAAAGCCCAAAATTGCCAATTCTCTCTTTTTTTTCTTTTTTTTTTAACTTTTTTTTATTAAATATAACTTTATTTGACTAGGAGTTACCCGAATCGTACTTCCGAATTGAACTTAGACGCTTGGCATAACGAAGTCGAATTCCTATTTTTGAAACACTGCATGAAACATGAGCCTTTGGGTACAAATGATATTAATCAACTAGGGCCTAATATCAAGGGTGCTTTAGTGAAAACCTTAAAGATATTAAGCTAATTAAATTTGGGTGTGATAGTCATTACGACTTTTCATAAGGTATTTGATTCCTTATTTATATGGGCTTTGCTTTTTATTTTCTAATTTCTCTTGGGTTAGGATTTGTTAACCTTGGGTTGAGGGATTAACCTTGGGTTAGATTGAGACCCAACACTTGGCTTAGAGGTCTGCCATGCTTCCAATGGGAGAGGGGCTTCAGCCTGCACCCATGCATTTGCAGTGTTTCTACTAAGGGAATCCAAGTTGCTGTCTCTCACTAAAATTTCTCTCTCTCTCTCTAGAAATTATCTCTCTCTAACTCAAAGCTCTCTCTCATTAAACTGCTCTTTTTCTCTCTTAACTCTCAATAAAATTTAGACTCTTACACTCTCCCAAGAACTTACAAATGAAAAAAATTTATATAAGGTTACAACTTTAAAATTTAGAACTAAAGTGACACCTCAAAAATCCATCATCAAATATTGTTTTAATATTAGAAAACCCTCTAATTGATTATTTTTTACATTGAGATGTATGAATATGAAAACAAAAAAAAAAATTAAGTCCTTAAAATAGTGTATCTTACCACCAATTATTTAAGGGTGCAGTTTGTATAGAGCGGAGGCTCTAAACAATCAAATTAGAACCCACCTTCAAATAGTGTCAAGAAATGTGGTTTCAATACTGAAAATCTTTGACTAGCCATAAAATATAATTTCATCTTTAATTATAAAACTAAAGCTTTAAAAATAGTATAGATCGAGCAGATCTATGAAAACTTAAATAACTTAAAAATTGACGGTCCAAAAATGCGTCACAAGATGCACTATTTCTAAAACTTAAAATCTACTTTTTATGAAGTCCATACATTTTAAGGTGCATCTTAAGGTCGAGATGATCAATTGGAAGATATTTGGACATCAAAACAACCCCTTCTAATGGAATTTTTGAGGTAGGCTCTAATTTGATTGTTTCGAGCTTAGGTTCTATATAAACTTTTCCCATTATTTCAACGGTCCATTTTTAATATTTCAAGTGTTTATAGATCTACTTAATTTTAATCATTTTTAAAATTTAAAATTTTGAATCATTTTTAAAATTTAAAATTTTATATTTTATTCAAATAGATTTGCAAGCCATCCTAATAATCTTTTACACCAAAGTTACCTTTTAAAAACTCACTGAGAGACTAAATCTCTCTCTAAACCACAAATTGCTCTCGATGAAATCTTAATGAGTCCAATTTTCTCTCTCTCTCTTGTGTCTTCAAATTGCACTCTTTCTCTAGACACCAAATTGCTCTCGCTCTCTCTCTCTAGAAAAGATCAATGAATTCTCTCTTTCGCTCTCTAAAACGCTCACTTTTTTCTAAAATTTGGTGCACCCAACTGTAAAACCGCTTACCGGTTCAGTGGTGGTCTAGCGTGTGAAGGTAGTTTTGTGGAAAGCCTGTTAGACTTTGATTCTCCATAGCTTTTTGAAAAATGTCATTAGTACCCTTACATTTGGAACCAAAAATGATTAAGCTACAAAACTAAGGAAATGGTATTTTTGTAACCTCTTGAAAAGCAAGAAAATATGCATCATACTTGGTTGATAGTTAGGTAGAGTAATTTGCTGACATTGAGTAGTGAAATTGGATATAATCCGAATTTGCGAAATTTTTCAAACAATTACTGATATATAGTGATATGTGGGTATAGAAGTAATGTCATGTATTCTATATCTCTTTTAATTGATAATTAAGATGCAGTCTCGGTGCTGGAAAGCCTAGCCACGACATGAAAATCTATTGTTACCTCTAATTATGGAATTTAAAGCTTTGAAATTGATGTAGATTGAGTCGATTTTTTTTTAAAATGGACGATTCAGATAATGTATTACAAGATTCGCTATTTTTATAACTTGAAATCCTTTTTTTTTCACATCCATACATCTCGATGTCAAAATGATCAATTTGAACATTTTCTAGGGTCAAAATAACCTTTTTCAAACAACTTTTGATGTGTTCTTTACTTTAATAATATAAGGTTGACTCCTTATATAAATTTTTTTGTTATATATAATATATATGTGTTCTCAAATATGGCTAATCAATTTGGGACTTTTAATGTTGATGTGTTCTCAAATATGGGTAATCTCATCGCCTATCGTTTTATGAAAGTTAGATTAAGATTAAGATGGGTACCACAGGCAAATAGAATTCTGAAGATTAATTTTGATTGCTCTTCCCTTGGAAACCCAGGGGTAGAAGGTTTTTGTGGAGTATGTAGAGATCATATTGGTAACATTTTTTTATATTATGCTGGACCATGTGGTGTGGTTAGTGCAAATCATGCAGCCCCTGTTACAAGGACTCTTGATTTGGAAAAAAAAGGAATTTGGAAAATCAATGATTTTGGAAGGAGATTATTTGAATGTCATAAATTAGTACACTTGCCTTGCTAGGCCTCCATGGCATCTTAGATCTTTGTATCTTCAAGTAATGGACGCAGTTTCTTCGCTGGATGTCTCTTTTTAGCATGTCTTCAGGGAGGTAAATGAGGTTGCTGACGATTTGGCGAAGAGAAGGGGAAGTCTCGATCATATAATTATTTCAGATATCTTATTTTGACCAATGCATCACTTTCTTTTTGGTATCAATAAAAGCTAAGTAATCTTGTCAAAAAAAAAAAAAACGTGTGGGAAAAGTTTATATAAGGATGAGGCTCTAAACAATCAAATTAAGGTGCACTTTAAAAATTGCTAGAAGAGGTTGTTTCGATGCCCAAAAATCCTCAAATCGATCATCTTGACCTCAATATGTATGCACATGAAAAAAAAATAGATTTCTAGTCTTGGAAATAGTGCATCTTTAATGTATTTTCTAGACTGTCAATTTTCAAGATTTTCAGTTGTTCATAGATCTACTCAATCAATACTAATTTTGAAGCTTTAAATTTTATAATTAGATATGAAAATAAATTTTCAGGCGATCATAAAGATTTCCAATACCAGAATAAACATTTTTCACCACTATTTGTATGTACACCTTAGTTTGATTATTTAGGGTGTCAGCCTTATATAAACCACACCTTTTATATATATGTGTGTGTGTGGGAAATTTGTTTCATGCGGGCTGGACCTCATTTTTATATATGCGGTCCAGAGGTATAAAGCATCCATCTTAAAAATGGATGCAAATAGGTGTTCCATCTAAAAATAATTATAACTAACGATCCAAATGTTTTCTTAATAGATTTATTATTTCTGTTATTATTATTTTTTCATATTCATGATATCTCCATGTTAAAGATTACATGTCATTAAACATTAGGTCAAAAAATTCATCTCAAAAATAGATTTTTAATAGGCGCCTTATTTCTATATGGACTCATAGAAACCGGGTTCATATATATGGGAAAGCTTTCTATGTTCCCCCTACAATATAGAAGTTCTATCCAACCGTCTATTTTTTAATGGAGGGCTAAGATTGCCCCAATCATAATGTCACGTCTCTACATTGTTTTATTTTTAATTTTTTTTCTATAAACTTTTTTAGCCCCAAATTTTGGGCGTCCATTTCGTTATTAAACTCGCACTAACGAAAAATACAAAAGAATATTTTCAATAAAATAAAATGACCAAAATACCCCTAAAAGTTTCAAGAGGTATTTTGGTCATTATTTTTTATTAAAAAATTATTGTTACTATTTTTTATAGGTGCACCCCAATGAGAAGATGGCATGTACCAAATTTCATATTCAGAAAATTTGTATTAAAAAACTAAAAGCAAAATACTTTGAAACGTTGGATCTAAGATCAAACGGTGAGTGGCTCTCTTGATAAAAAATGGACAGCTGGATGTTAGGGGGAGGATAGAACTTCTATATTGTAGGAGGAACATAGAAAGCTTTCCCCATATATATATGCGCAATATATTGTAAAATATTTACAATAAATTTTATTTTTCTTCCATCTAAACTCAAACCCAATCTGCCTGGACCTTTCACAGGTTCGAGTCTGCTCTATGTATGTAGACAAAATTTGAAATGAGTTAATTTCTCTCTTACATCCTAATCCTAGAAACATATAACCCTTGAACTCTAAGAACCACACCACGCTAGTGCACCATAGACTGTACTCCGCAATTTTTAGGAAAACCATTAAATCTACCTGCATCTAGCCAAATCAACCCAAATCTATCTAAATCGCCATGTAGATATATTGATTGATTCAGACATATCCAGAACAACAAGATAAGCTATAGAAAGATAGAAAAACCTAAATCGTAATTCTTAAAAAGCGTCAAAAACATATTAGACCACCACTATTGGACTCAGTAAGATCCGCAACATCATGTGAATTTTTTTGGATTTTCTGCATCAAGATATGCATTGAAGGTCACAATGGAATCTACACTTAGAGATTTATGTCATAAATTTTTTTTTAACTCTAGAATTTTCTAAAAGCTTCCAGAAGGAAAAAGAATCCTATTCTGAAAAGGACTTTTAGGCTATAATACCTCTTCCAATTCAATTTTGGGTAGAAGATCCCCTAGATCCCCATAAGCGTGTAGGAATAATAAGAGCTTTAGAACTATGATCTTTGATTATGTTGGCTATGGATACCATAAAAGCCTCGGAAGTTACATAGACCCTAGGACTCCTATTCCAAGAGGAACTCGAAGCTTTGTATATAGGGCAAGCTTTCTATGTTTTCCCTACAACATAAAACTTATATACTTCCCCTTATCCAACCGTCCATTCTGAATGGAGGGCTAAGATTGTCCCAATCACAATGTCACGTCTCTACACTATTTTATTTTTAATTTTTTTCTACAAACTATTTTAACACCAATTTTTGTACGTCCAATCCTCTATTAAACTCGCACTAGCGAAAAATATAAAAACAATATTTTCAATAATATAAAATGACCAAATACCCCTGAAAATTTCAAAGGGTATTTTGGTCATTATATTTTATTGAAAAAATATTTTTAATATTCTTTATAGGTGCGCCTCAACAAGAAGATTGCACGTACCAAATTTCATAGTCATACAATTTGTAAAAAAAACTGAAAATAAAATACTTTGAGACATCAAATCTAAGATCAAACAGTGAGTGGCTCTCTTGATCAAAATTGGACAGCTGGATGGTAGGGGAGATCTTCTATGCTATAGAGGAAGTATAGAAACCTTCCCTTGTATATAAACCCTCCTCTAGTTTCCCATAATTCATAACTGAAGTCCTAGAGAAAACCCAAAAGCCTATAAACCTTGAAAAACTCTAGATCTAGAAATCCTAATTTTCTACAACCAACAAAAACCCTACTTTTAAACCAAAAGCCTCACGAAGAATATGCCTTTTGTACTTTTAGCTCAACTTCCAGAGTTGAGGATGAAGATTCTCAACTTCTAGTCTACCAAATGGACCAAATTCTAAGTAAATTCATTATTTTTTTTAGTTTTTAGTTTATTATCTTTTTTTTTTCCTGTTTTATATATCTTCTTGATTTATTTATGGATTTTGTGTGATTTCAAATCAGCCCTATTGATGATGTACAAAGAGAAATATGTTTCAACAAACTCATCTTTATATACTCTAATTTGATATAACCTTCCATTCACGACCGAAACTTTTAATTGTTTAATTGAAAGCATAAACCAGAAAAGATTCCATCTTCGATCTTCTGGAAATTGGTTGTAGATAGGGTTTAGCCAAGACCCAATCGAATCAGGGATGACCAGTGCCGGACTCAACCGGACCCATTATCACGCCTGCACCCAGCCACCTAGGGCTTGGATATGTTATTCTCTCCCAAACACTCTCTCTCTCCTCTGGGGTGCCCATGCCCTTTCTCTTCTTTCTCCTCTAATCGCAGGCATACACTCTCTCTCTACTCTGGCGTGATCACATAGCCACACATCTTCTCTCTCTCATTCATTAAGCATATACCCCCTTGTCCGAAAAATCGAACTGGCCTTGGAAACCGGCTAAGGGTTGGTTTCGATTAACTAGTAAACTTATCGGTTCAGCTGGCTGAATCGGGTAAATCCTGAGCTATAAAAAAAGTATTAAAAAAATAAAAAATATAAAAAATATGAAAAGCACATTTTAAGCATGATTAAACAAAGCACATCCAAATGAAATTACAAAGTAAAAGCAAAAAGAATATTTTAAAAAATTGATTTGTGCCTAGGGATTTTTTTGAAATTTAAAAAAAAATAAGAAAAATGTAAACATAATTATTCATGGCCAAAACACTTTTCAATATTTGCTAAATTGATAAAAGATATTCAAAAAAGTATTTCATATAAATCTCATAATTTTTAAGATTTTATATAATTTTTTTTTAAAATTCCCAACCAAATCACCAAAACCGATCAAAACCAAAATCAACCAATGCCCGGTTCCCATCTTGGTGGACATTGCAAATCTATTGCATAGGAGTTCTCTCTCTCATGCCCGTTTGTGCCATATTTGTCTGTGTTATAATTACTTAAAACTGAAGTGAGAAACACATCATTTCCAAAGAAATGCTAGTGAGAGTAACTCGTGGGCTCAACCTACTCCCCACTTAAAAGTAAAGTGAGAAACACAGCATTTCCAAATAAATGCCAGTGAGAGTAACTCGTGGGCTCAACCTACTCCCCACCAAAACGTCCGTGAATTTCATGGTGGGGACTAGGGAGCATGAAATGTTTGAGCTTTTTGCAGATGCTTAAAAAAATTAAAAAAAATTAAAAATTTAAAAAAATTTAAATTAAAAATTTAAAAAAAAGAAAAAAGGGGAAATTAGCATGCAATGGTTAACAAATCTTTTAAGTGCCCCTTCATAAACTTCAAAAATGTCAAAATGATTGAATGAGTACAGCTAAAAATGGTTTGCCCCTGGGTTTCAAAATCTGGATTGATGGGCATATCGTTTGCCAACAAATATGTGTCAAACTACTGGATCAGCGATTTGGATTAGGTTTGAATGTTTGGATTAGTCCAAATTGATGATTTGGAAAAAAAAAGTAAAAAAAAACCTAAATAAAGTTTAAGCTTTTCTTTCAGTCAAAACTCAAAAGTATTAACCAATAATTTGAGGAGGAGGGGTCAGATTTGTTTAACATATACGTACTCCGTAAGGAGGATGGCGAGAATGTTAATCATCTATTCTTTCATTGGCCATTTTTTCGAGAAATTTGGGCTTGGGCTTTTGAAATGATAGGGATTCAATTACTATTGCCTCAATTTGTAGCATTTACTTTTCAACAGCTTGCTATCTTGGGAATCCTGAAATGTGGGCAAACTATCTGGATAATATCTAGGGTTGCTATTTGTTGGATTTGGTGTTATCCAAAATCACCCATAAGGAAATGCTATGGGATTGACTGAGATATTCCCATATTTTATTGGATTGAGATTTATATTGATAAGTTTCTTAAAGGAAATAGAAATCCAAAAAGATTAGGACTATTGGATTTATCTCATGGTTTTGATATATATGTATCATCATTAGGAAGTTTCATATTTACTATGAACTTTTAGTCTCATATATATGTGATGAAAGTATAGAGAATTTGTGTGCCCTATTTAGGTCAAAAATGGTGAATCTGAAAAGTGAGGAAGTTAGAGCTTCTTGTGCATAAGATGCAATTTCTTCTTAAAGAGAAGAAAACTTCATTTGGACAGAAACATTGTGATGGTGCCTCTTTTAGACGCTCGAAAATTGAGAGGCTTACTTGTTTTTTATAGATAAGCTGTTCCTATTGAAATTTTGGGTTGTTTCCCTTTTAGTTAGAAAGTAAGTTTTTCATTGCTATCGTGTCTCTATCTAGTGTTATTGGTAACGGTTGTCAAAAACAAAGAGAATGAAGGAGAGTGGTTTAAAAGGGTTTGTTCGATTGGGTTTTTATCGAGGTTTGTTCCAAAATCTTTTATGTAATATTCATTGGTAATGAATTTATGTTTGTCATGTCCATGGATGTAGCCCTTTTGGGGTGAACCACATAAATATTTGTGTTCTTGTTGTATGTGTTTCATGTTGTATTTCTCGTACTTTATTTGTCAAAAAACTAACCCATTAGGTTTAGAGTTTCTGCACACAACACTATTTTATGGGAAGTGTGGAAAGAGTGGAACCATACACCTTTTGATGGGACTTCTCTTAATTTTATGAAGATCAAGGAGAAAATTCTTCAAGACTTGCGATGTTGGTTCTAAGTTCCAAGAGGGTAGAATTTTTTCGAGAGTGGGTATGTGGACAAATCTTCATAGCATTGTAAATAATGGCTCTGGGTGGCTCCATCCCAAAGGATAATGGTATCTGCCTCTCGAAAAAAATATAAAGCTAAATTTTGATGGTAAGCTTCGGGAATTCTAGATTTGCATAAATTTGTGGAGTGTAGGTTCTCCTTTCTTTCGCTAGACCATGTGGTTTCGTAACGGCTAATAAGGCTGAGTTTAGGGTGGTTTTGCAAGGATTGAAAATTAATTAGTGCCCACTTTGCATTGTATTGTCAAAGGGGATTCATTGTGAATTCGTGAAGAAAGGTGAGAAGACCTCCATGGGATTTATTGTCGATTTGAGCTGAAGCACAGGATTTGTATGATAATCTGATAGTGACATGCCAGTGCAAATTGAGATGCTGATGGTCTTGCTAAAGGAAGGTCTAACATGGTGGCACTATTGGTTTATGACGATTTGATTCATATTTGATTGTATTGTATTCTTCCTTTTCATTAGTAATAAAGTAAAGTAAGTTTGTCAAATAAAAAAAACTAAAATTAAAATAAGGGTTTATAGAGTTGGGATATAGAGGGGACTTAAAAAAGTATTAAATAATTTTTTAAAAATATATATATATATAAGAGGGGTTTAGTAGGGGAACCGAGCTTGGACCCATATCACCCTAGACTTGGCTCATCCTGATTGATTCCCATCCAAATCGGCGATCTAAATAGAAAATCGTCAAGTTTTAAAACACTACTACACACATTTTGTCTTGAAACTTTTCTTCCGTATACAGCATGTGGGCATGTTAAATTTGAGGTCCATTAGGCTTCAATTTTATTAAGAAAAAAAAAAAATTAAACGTGCCACACTACTAGTTCATTCTTTTCTCCTTGAATGTGGGGTCGGGATTTTTTTATCTTTTAAAGGTACAAAATGCGCCTCTTTAATTGGCAAAAATATAAGTGGGGTTAATATCTCTTACAAAGTCAATATCTTTTGTAAAATCATCAAGTTGGTCAAATAATCACATTTAACAATGTAGGGATTATTTTTTTAACTTTTATATGAACGTTAAATGTAGGGATTATTTTTTTAACTTTTATATGAATTTTGTCTAAGAAGGGTGAGGACTTTGAACTTTCACTTAACTCATTTCAAGCTCAGGTAAAGGAGATAGATTGTGTTAGATAGGCAGCTAACATAAAACTTTGTTATAATTTTTTCAGACCTTTAAAATGAGTGTGGCTAAGATGAAGATGTTGAGGTAGATGAAAGCTCAGGAACAGGAAATAGGGTGTGTTAGACAGGCAACTAACATAAAACTTTGCTATAATTTTTTAGTACCTTTAAAATGAGTGTAGCTAAGATGAGGATGTTGAGGTAGATGAGTGACAAAATAAAAAGGGATAGAATTTGAAATGAATAAATTAGAGAGAATTTAGGTGTAGTACTAATAGGTGATAAGACGAGAGACAGTAAACTTAAATAGGCTGGCTATATGCAATGCAAACTCACTACAGAACTTATTAGGAGGTGCAAGTTAGATCAAGTATAAGGTTAAAAAAAAACAAGGGATAGGCCCAAAAAGACATATTTGAAAGTTATGAGAAAAGATATAGGAACTTATAGCCTCAATGAAGATATAGCCCTTAATAGAAGGGCATACTATAATTTGTATAGCCGATCCCAATTAATTGGTAAAGCCCTTTAATAATGATGATGAAGAATTGCGCCAGCTCAAGATTGAGAAATCTGAACAATCAAGAATATTTTGATAATTTAACCAAGCAAAAAATATTTGTATAATTTGGCTCAAAGGCAATTAAGTATTTTTAAACTTTTTTGGAGGTACCTAATTGAAATATATTTTATGTCTGGGAAAGTATAATGAGACCATTTACGTTTGGTACAAGATGGTCATAATTAATCCTGACCATTATGTACAATTGGGTGGGTTCATTTATTTCATTGACCAAGCTCAAAATTCAAAAGAAATCTTCTTGAACTTTGTGGCACACCCAAGCTATTGGTTTTCACATTGAATGTTTGTACGTAATTGTGATATTCCTAGACCAAAGGTAAATAGGCTCATTGTATACAAACCCTTTATGTATTAAGTAATTAGGTTTTTTAGGTGACCCTCTTTATTCATGCAACAAGATCCTTTTTATGTTCGATTTTGTCCTTTGATCTTTAAATTATTTAAGATTTGTCTTTTTTTCTACCTCTCTCTCCCTTAACCCGCCTCATGCCCGGGTATAGGGGTTGGGTTGTGTTAGGTAGCGAGCCAACGTAAAATTTTGTCAAAACTTATTATGAATCTTGAATATAGAGCAGAATGGCGGAACAGGATTCGTGTAGCACATCTCATTTAATTAAAAAAATGTAATAATGACAATGATAATGATGATTTATCCTAACACTTTATAGGATGTGAAATCTACGGGTGAGTTTTGTTATCACCAATATATAAATAAACAAAAAAACTGACATACCTTTAAAGTCCTTTAGAGATGTATATAGCACCATTAAGCATAAAGAATTCAGTATCAATACCTGCACAATAATAAACAAATAAAAATATATATGAGAATAAACAAATCAATAAACAAAAGTTCTAAAAGATATCAAACATAAATAAACAAAAATAATAATAAACAATGCATACTCTCTCTCTCTCCTCTACGTGTACGGGTGGACGACGGACACCACGAGGGGAACTTAGGGGA
>NW_006497357.1:136928-152797 GCF_000471905.2 Amborella trichopoda
AACGTACTACGAACGAACAACGAACGAACGTAGTACGTACTAACTACTACTACCACCTACGTCGACGTACGTACGAACTAACTAGTCACGAGAGAGAAGTAACTACTCTCTCTCTCTCTCTCTCTCTCTCTCTCTCTCTCTCTCACACACACACAGAGAAAAGCATCCAACATGTTCAGCCATAGAAAAGTCCACCTTCCTCTTTTGCCGTGATTTTTGGGTCATGGAATTGTTAGCCTGGGGATCAGGCAATATCTCCTTCAATATCCTACTGAGTTCCTGCCCACGTTGCTCTTCCACCGCCAAATCTGCCCGGAGGATTCTAGCGCGCTCTTGGGACTGCAAATTATTGTTTTTTTTTCTTTACAAGATTTAGTAATGGAACCTACTAATTCTATCATTCTATTCTTACTAGTCTAGTTTAATGAGTGTTAACAGATTAAACAAGTGGGGAAGTATAATCCAACAACAGGGAAACTCTTTTCCATTGTCAAGAACAATGGTCCACTGGGACATCAACATCTGATGAAAATGATGGATGGTGATGACCTAGTCCCACAAATGCAGTAGTTCCATGCTCTGGATGTATCAGCTCTCTCCATCACCATCCATCATTTCATAGATGGTGATGACCCCAATGGACTGAGGTTGAACCACAGCCCATTGCATTACAGTTTACTTTTCTGAAACCATTTTCATTTTGATATTTAAAAAATAAAAAATAAAAAATAAAAAATAAAAAATAAAAAATAAAAATAAACTAGACTTTGACCTGCTCGAGTTTCTTGGCATATTCACTTCTAATGTCAGCAACCAACTGAATGGCTTCAGGATTCATGGATTCAGGAGAGGTATCTCCTACATTGGCAGCCGTGATCACAGAATTCTTTTTCCTAATGGCCTGATAAAAATATAATTACAGTAATTGTTCTGATAAAATACAATCATTAAGAATACAAAAGAATAGAGTCAAGATGCTAAACAGCATATAAGATGAAGAAATCAGAACCTTCATCTTTGTTTATTTCAATTTCAATTTCAACTGATTGAACTCATCTTTAGGATCCACAAGGACATTTTTTTTTAGGTTGAATCCACAAGGACTTTTACAACCATAAATTGAGTAAAGAAACCAAAACACAGTCAAAGCAACCAAGGCAATCTCCTCTGAGATTGAATACCCAACATAATATTAGGTGTTAACTTCTTTATGATAATGTAGGCTTAAGAATGTCCCTCCATAAGAAAAAGAGATTTTATCAATGTTCACTAGCCACATATATATATATGTGTATATACATATATATATATATATATATATATATATATATATGAGAATGGATCCTGTCAACCCACAGGCTAACCGCGACAGTGTCAGGCCTAGATTGAATCTGGGCCGATCTGAAGGTTACAACTTTATTTCGTATTTGAATTTTCATTTTTATTTTCTACAAATCCAAATTACTTGAAATTTTACGTGTTCATTCTTCTCATCAAGGTGCACCTAATAAAAATATTAAAAAATTAATTCAAAAAATAAAAATTGACCACAATACCCTTGAAAAGTTTTGTGGGTATTTTAGCCAATTTATTTTTTGCATATTGTTTTTTTTTATATTTTTATTAGATTCTCCTATTTTTAAAGAATTGACGCTCAAAATTTCAAATGATTTTAATTTATAGAAAAAAATGAAGATTCAAATACAAAATGAGGTTGTGACCATTGGATCGGGCTCAGATTCAATCTGGGCCGTTGGCTACCACTATAGTTGTTAGCCTGTGGGCTGACAAGATCTATTCCTTATATATATATATATATATATATATATATATTACAACCACAATTTTTTTAATGTTTCCCTGCATGCCTTTTCATATGGATTGCAAATCCTTTTCAGCCATGTAATCCAGAGATTTTTTCCACTTTAGAAGCCATCTTTTTATTCACATCCAACTCTGGCAAGTTTTTATACACAGATACTTCTGAAATAACAGACCATCTCCCGATATAATACACACATGTAGGGATTTCAGCATTTCAGTGAAAGCATGAAACAGAAAGTAGGCACATTATGTTAAAAACTCCTCAAAAGTATTATCCAAACTATTTCATATAGCAAGGTCAAATAGAGATGCAGCATTCTATTGCGAGTGTAAGCACATAAATAATACATGATCATCATCATCATCATCAGAGCCTTTTTCAGACTATTTGGGGTTGGCTAATCACATAAATACAAATACACTATTATTCTAAAAGCACTCTCAAACCTGAGTACTAATAAAGATGAGCAACAGTTTGTTTGCTGCATGGTTGCATCTCTATATGACCAGATATGAAGTTCCGGACTTGGTAAAGAAATCAACTCTCTCATCACACCCCTCAAGCTAAAAAATCTCACTGTTCACTATATAATTGTACAATCTCCGATCAACAACTAAGAAAACAAATAAAATAGCCTTAGTAGTTAGACAATAGGTCAATAACCCTAATGGAATAACAGTCAATAGATATATATAATTCTATTGCCATGAGTTGGAGAATTAAGACTTGAAAAGGACCACCCCAGAATTTTCTTCTGTCAAAAATCCAGATAACAGAACCAAAAAACACTATTCATAGCAGGCCATAGCCAAGCAATTTCCTAGATCAATGACTGATTTATGCAACAGAATATAGTTCAGAAGAATACAGCACACATCATAAACCCATTTTTTCAATTCAAAATTACATGAGATATTATAATCACACATGCCTAGGAGTTACAAGTCGAATAACAGAGGAAAAACTCAAACAGGCTGACATTTATTGTGTGTCCAAGTAGTGAAAAATCCACTTACGCTTTCAAGGTCATTTCTTATCTCTGAAACAGCACGTCTTACTTCCAGACGAACAGTTTCGTATAATTCACCAGAACCAGATTCACCAATGGGATGCCCATCCTGAAAAGATCATCAAAATAACAGCAAAAGAGCAACCAAAAATCAGAAAGAAGACAATTGCAAGCATCAATGAAAAAAGGAACTTTATCTAGTAGAAAACAAGTCTAGATCGACTATCCACTTCTTCCTTGGTTATAGGAGAACACATTTCAAGTTCAGACTTGGAAAGAACATAGGTAACAGCATTACATACTGAGTAGCCCTGATGGTTTTGCACCTTCATCTGTTCAAACACTGCCTTGATTGTCTTCTCTTCCGCTTCAGAGTAAAGAAATGCAGGAATACCATTATTATTCTCATTTGATACTCCCAAAGATGCCTTCAAAATAAAATGCAAATATCAGTTCTCTAGTTCTCAATAAGAGGAGCAAAAATATAATCCATGGGATCTATCTTGAGCAAAATATTGTTAGTGTAATTTTCTTCTGGAGAACAAGAAGTACTCATCGTCAAAAGGAAGAAGAATAAGAAAAAAGAGAAGCAATACAAGCTGCAAATCAAAAACCCAGACACAACATTGAAGAAAACAAAAAATTGTAAACTTACAGTGAGCCCATCAAAAGACTGTGATGGAGGATAACGACTAGTCCAGGTCGGCAAAAACGTATCCTGGTCGTATACATTGGATGTGTTAACAGAGTCTTGCCTTTGGACATCCAAGTAAGGATTTGCTTGTTGTGTCGTTCTAATTATGCCTGTTAGATTAGGCTCTACTTCGATATCACTCTATGAAAAAGATCCAGAACACATTAATAGCAAGAAATCTAACAGCCAAATTGTTGTATCCAAAAGAAAATGGGAGAAGAAGGATAAAAAGAAGAGATTCCTAGAGATATTCACAGTAAGAATCCAAAAGCCCAATTGTTTCACAAGAAGAAATGAAAAAGGAAGAATTAATAAGCAATATAGAGATTCCTAGAGAGATTTATAGGAAGATATTCAAACTCCCCAATCAAACTTTCGACATTTTCAGCATGATTGAAAGGTTTTGAGTTTTAAGAGAAGGAAAATGGCAACAATGGATAATGCGCAGTAAGATAAATCCAAACTCACATCCAAATTAATAAATCTAAGCACAAATATGTACTTAAGTCAAAATAAATAAATAAACAAATCATTCAATAGCAAGAAACTGGGATAAAAGGAATGGCAAATGGACCACCCCAATATCCCAATTGCAGTAAACAATCAAGCAAATCCAGAACATTGCCCAAAGCAATTAGCAATATCAAATAGCATGACAATAAAAAATTGGCAAATAGAAAACAAGGATGGTTTGAAAATAGTAGAAAAATCCAACCTCTGAATTTACACAAGGAACCCTCGACATGGACCGCCTTCCTCGCCCATAATCAACCTGAGAAAGACTTCTCTCTGATGTTTTGGGGGGATCCGGTAACTGCTTTCTAGAAACCGACCTTCCTCTCCTTGCACCATTTTCGCTGGAAATCGAGCCCGTATTAGCACCAATACCCACTGCCCGTGACACCGAACGCCCCCTTATTCTCTCCCCACTACCACTAAATCCTTCTGGTTTTGATTCCTTGAATTTAAAGTCCCCATTCTCTCTCCCTATCTCAGTAGAATCTGGAAATGAGCTAGTAATACAAAAGAGTGGGTTATCCCTTTTGTTTAGAAAATCAGCTGCGCCGGTTTGAAGCTCGGTATAATTCCTAGAATAAGCACTAACACTTCTTGATCTCCTTTGTGGGATCCTCTTGCCCAAATCCTCTGTGTTTTCCTTACCAGAAACAGTGGATGGAGTCCCAAAATTCCCTCTTTTTGATGTGGATTTGAATGCTGAAACCGCCATTCTCTTGATTAAGGTGCTATATAACCATTTATGAAAGGGAAACACCCAATTTCTGCTAGTTTATAACCCCATCATGGATTCAGGCATAAATAAATAAGAGGAGTCCTAAGGACATTTAGGCTTCAATTGGAGAATAGAAATAGCTCTATCATTCAAATACAGACACTGGTATGAAGTGGAACTGTTTCAAAGCGGAAGCTGAACCTAGAGAGAGATAACCTGGAAATTGAGGATTACAGAAAGCTCATGTGAAAATTATACCATGGAAACAATTAAAATGACTAATTTAAAATACCCACGAATGCTTCACCGTTAAATATCATCACGAGAGAGAAAACATAAAAATTTAACTCATCTAGAGAGAGGATAAAAATTTAGCAGAAGGGAATCAATTTATACATGGGAAACAACCAAACCAGTACTTGCAAAAACCCATCATCAATTCTATGAAGTACATTTAGAGAGAATATAGAAACCTGGACAAAAACCAAGCTAATTCAACAAAATTAGGCAATAAAAAGCTCGAAACAATCCAAAAAGACTATCAAGCAAAAGAAAAGCTGTTTCTTTTAAATTATAAAGTGCTCTCAAAACCCCAAAATTGATTCTGTCTATACCATCATCTAAAGAGAGAAAAACCCATAAATCTATCAAAAGAAAAGCTGAATCTTACTAAAAAAAGCCAAAATACCTCAAAAACTCAGAAGAAATTGGTATCATCATAGAAAACAAAGTCTCATAATAGAGGTACTCAAAGTCAAGACAAAAAGAAAATGGGGGCATTCAAAAAGCTCTTAGAGAGAGAAAAGCCTACGCAAAAAATTGGGTTTTTTAGAGAGAGAAAGGCAAAAAACAACTATTGGTGCCTCTCCTGTTGAGTGTATCTTTCAAATGGTGGAAGACTTTGGTGGGAATGGTGAAAGAATTCTCAGGAAAATGATAGAGAGAGAGAGAGGTATCTTTCTGACGTTTCATGATGTGAGAGAAGATAATAGTTTACTAAATTATCCTCAACGTTTTATTCAAATTTCATAGGTATCCTCAGGCAATTAACCTTCCCATAGGGGCCGAAATTTCGAAAGTTTCGGGATTTTCGTACGACTATTGGTTTTCTCCCGGTAAAAAAACTCACTAATTATTTTACGGGTGAAGTTGGCATTCGGGTGCATCCGTACGGGTAGAGGTAAGGTGCACCTTCAAATTTTATCATGATATATAATTTTGATGTAAAATGTTTTTAGGATTATCTCAAAATCTATATTTATATCTAATTATAAAATTTTAAATTTTAAAAATAGTTAAAATCAAATAGATCTATAAATGTATGAAAATCTTGAAAATGGACGGTGTAGATAATATATTGTAAAATGCACTATTTTTAAGACTTAAAATATTTTTATTTTTCATAGTCATACATCTCGATGTCGAGATGATCAATCAAAGGGTTTTTCAACGTTAAAACTACATTTTTCGATGGATTTTTTAGGGGCATCCATAGCTCTACATTATAAAGTAGCATTCTTATATAAACTTTTTCCTTATTTTGCAGCTCAAAATATGGTGTATATATCCACTAAATAGTTATTTAATTTACAAAAAAATTCCACTTGCCTATGGTTGAAATTGCGGAACTTCAAAATTTTGGATCAAAATTTATTCTCTAAGATGGATTTTGGAGGGAAGACGTTTATAAACAAGTGCATCAGCTACCACACCAAAACAAGAACCATTTATATATATATAAATATTAGAGATTATTAATAAAGATACCATTTATCGTTTGTACAAGGAAGTCACAACTATTATCACTTATTAGATTTCAAATTGGATTATTCTCACTTATTAGATTTTAAATTGGATGGTTTGAACTGAGTCATACGCATGACAATTTGTTTTTTTAACTTCGTGTCTAATCAATGATACTCTTACGACCACCCATTTTGAAATCTAAAGCATTTTGAAATCTAAATGGACGATAATTATTGTGACCTCTATATGCATGAAAGACAAGAAAATTTATTTGGAGAATTGACCAACTCATATATTTGCCCCAATTTTTAAGGGATATAGAACCGATACACATTTAAATTAGGGATTGTATCCTATGAGACCATTTATCTTTTGTATAAATATATCACAATTAATTTTAGCCATCAGATGTTTGATTAAATGGCTTGGGGTGAAACACGAAGTTCAAGAAAAATTTTGTTTACTGAAAGTAAATGGTCTATTTACCGTACTTATCATTTAAATTATTATAAGTCCATTTGTGCCTCTCGTCCATATACAATGTGGATCTACTGATTTTCAAATAATTAAAATAACAATTTAGAAAAGGTAAAAGTTTATATAAGGTTACAACCTTAAAATGTAGAATTACATATGCACCTCAAAAATCTATTGGAAAGGTTGTTTTAATGTTGAAAAATTATCTATTTAATCATCTGGACATCGAAATGTATGAATATAAAATAAAAAAAAAAATTGAGCCTCATAAATGATGCATCTTGTAACAACATTATCTAGACCATCCATTTTGAAGATTTTCATATGTTTATAAATCTATTTGATTTTAACCATTTTTGAAGTTTAAAATTTTGTAATTAGACATGAAAATAGATTTTAAGATAATTTTTAAAAAAAATTACAACAAAATTACATGATATGATAAAATTCGGAGATACGCCTTAATTGGATTGTTTAAGGTTGCAACCTTATAGAAACCGTACCCTTTATAAAATAGTACAAAATATATTATTTTAAAAGGTCAAGATTCATTTTTCTCTAGATTCTGGTCTAGATAAAAGCCCTGCAAAATTATAAACTCAAAATCTATCCCCATGATAGAGTAAAACCTAAACCCTCCATGAAAACAATATGCATGTCACTTATATACCTTGGTTCCTGTATGGCAGGGTTTAGGGGCATTCTAAACGCCCCTATTATATTGTGTCCAACCTTGCAAAAACCTAACAATGAATTTATCTTTATAAAAACCCATTTTGAAAATAGACTTTGGATATAATTTTTATCGGCCTCGTGTCTCGACCACCATAAGCACGAATCTAAAAATAATAATGATAATGATAGTTATATTGAATATTTTTCCATGTAATGTCACAAATAGTGTTTTTTGAATATTTTCCCATGTAATGTCACAGATAGTGTTCTTTGAATATTTTCCCAAATAATGTCATATAGTATTCATTTTATGTGTTTCTATAAGTTTGATATATATATATATACCCAATTGAGGTGCCACTATGATGTCTAGAGTTCCATTATGATCAAAGTCCCTTTTATGCCACAATGCGATGTCTAGAGTTTCATTATTATCAAAAGTCTAAGTTAACTTTAAGTTAAGGGATTGTATACAATGTGACAATTTTCCGTTGATATTAGGTGGTCACAATTCCTTACAACCATTTGATGTGAAATTTGATCGCTTGAATGTATCACAAAGTTACGAAAAAATTTCTTTTGAAGTTTGATCTTGGTTAATGGAATAATTGCAGCCACCCATATATAGCTATGCATATAGTCATGATATATTTTACTGTTGTTAATAACTCATAAAATGTCTCCTTAAAATGAATTTGGGGAAATTTATCAAACCATAGATAATTGAGATTTGAACTATTTAATATTTTTACCTACATGTATTTTTTATCTGAATTCAAATTGTCCATCAAATGTCATGTTAGAAATTTATCAAATTACACCTTGGTTAAAATGTAGAATACTTCAAATTTTAGGAGCATTTTGATAAATTTCCTATGAATTTATCACGATATTTAAGGGATCTATTACTATCATGAATTGTTTTCATGATAAGTACATATTGGTAATCTATATTAAAAACCAACGCTTTAAATTTGAAAAGAAACATGTCTTTTACGTAAAAAATGGATCAAGAAATGCAAGGAATGTTCGATAATTATTTTTACATAAAGTTGTCAACTTAGTCATTTGTTTTTTACGCTCTTAATTATGTATAGTTTGGATTCATATTTACTAAATTTTTATTTAGCGAATCCCAATTAATTAGAAAAAAGTTTTGATGATGATCATGATGATTTATTAGCCTTTCACAATGAATACTATATTGATTTTATATATTAACACTTAGGTAATTATCTCATAAATTTCCCTATTTACCCACAATTCTCAGTAAAGTGCAACAATACCAACCACCAATTTACTAGTGGATACTGTCATACCTCAAGTCAACACAGCTAGGTGGCACCATATTTTATCAAAATTCACCTGAGAAATGAAATATTGCATGTTTATCCTATTTTTACTCAATTTAAAATTGCCCATTGGTATATATATATATGAGTTGAAATAGTCGAAATTTATTTTGATAAATTTCTCAAAAAGCATTTCTCTGGATTTTTTGATTTCATTTTCCATATTAAAAAATAGAATACCTTTATAAGAGTAATTGTAACTTTATAACAGTAATTGCCCATAATTGCTTACAACCCTTTTTTTCTTTTTCTTTTTCTTTTTCCATTTTCTCTTGTTAGTGCACTATTTTCCTACTTAGAGCAAATGGGACCGCTAGTATAGGTGAAAACTCAACTGTTATTATCACTTATTTGAATATGAACCAAATTGGAGCTTTTGCCCGCAAAAGTAGCCCCCAAAATTGATAGCTTTATTTAATTTTATTGATGTGGGGTTGGTGAACTGTAAGGGATCTATCACCAAATTTTGCAAACATAGAGATTTTAGAAGAGCAGCTACCACTCTATATAAATATGGCCTAGGGCACCATCAGTACTTCTCAAATTCAAAACAAAGTACATGATCTAAAAGCACATGCAAAAAGTTGATGTAAGGTGCATACCTCAAAAATTCACACGAAAAAAATTGTTCTAATGCTGAAAAAACCTTTTGATTGATCATCTCAACTTTGAAATGTATGCATATGAAAAGTAAAAAAGATTTCAAGTCTTGTAACAGTACATCTTGTAGGGCTTGTTTGGATACCTAGAAATATATTGTCTGTAAAATATATTATTGGCATAATAGATTACTGTATAATACAATTATTTGCAAATGGATTGTCACTGTTTAAATAATATTTAGATGCAACTTGAGAAATACATTGTTACTGTTTGGCTATGTCAAGAAATATGGGAAATGCAATTACCAATTTTTTTTTTTTTTTTTGGCTTTATACCTAAAACATGGTTGATCGTATAATTCCTATTAGTATGTAGCTTAAACTTTATAATTGCATCAGGCATCAGAATTAGCCATACTTTTTGTATGCCTTTGCGTCTTGACTTGGAATCAGATGTTTTCAAGATGTTAATATTTTGGAATAACATACTTTTATTATGATAAGCCATCATTTTTTTTATGTATTCTTTTCATGTGCTAAAAGCCTTTCGATCATCTCTCTCCAGAAAAAAAATGTTTGGAGAAATTTGGCTAATAACCTAGAAGGCTTTATGACTAAATGATGTTTGGAGAAATTTGGCTAATAACCTAGAAGGCTTTATGACTAAATGAGATGTATTGGAGGAAAAGTTATGTTGGGGCATTAGAGGAGATTGAAGTGCTTTTAAAAAAATTCTGAAAAAAATAATAATTCAAGCACACTGATTTGACGATTCTCTATGAGTGAACTTAAGTATTTCAAATTTATCAATAAACAAGAGCATCAAAAAAGAAAAAATAAAACCAAAAAAATAAACAGACTGATATTAGCAGAGTACTCAAATCCGTTTATTTTTTTGGAACAATAGCTGTTTATTTTTTTGGAACAATAGCTACGGTTGCAGAACCCAAAAAATAAATCTTGAATATCTGGAAATAAACAATACCTACAACTGGGTTGAAGATGGGGATAGGGCTGTCGGGTTTTAGCTGCTAGTTGAAGAAGTGTGATTTTTAGGGTTTTAACTGGTTGAAGAAGTGTTTTAGGTGTTAGTTGAAGAAGTGTAATTTTTCGGGTTTTAGGTGAAAAATATGGGGCTCACAGGTGTTAGTTGAAGAATTGTAATTTTTCGGGTTTTAGGTGAAAAAGGTGGGGCTCGTGTGATTTGTGAGGTTTAAATATATATACCATACGGTTTGCAAAGCGAGTTATTGGTTGCAGAAGATAGGAATACCGCGTTTTAGCAAAAACAAAAAATTATAATTGGTTGCAGAAGATAGGACTACCGCATTTTAGCAAAAAAAATTCTTTCTGGTTTATTAGGAGTGAATTACTGGATTTTTTAGTAGCGTCCGAATATTTTCCCCTATTACCCGTGAAGCGAGTAATAGATTTCCTGATGTTTTGGAAAATATCAGGTAATCTTTTTCCATTTCCTTACTCAAACAATGAAAATGTCATGTTTACTGTAATCTATTTTATATAATAGATTTTCAGGCCCCGTACTGTATTATCTAAAAAAATCTATTTTCGGGATTTTCCAAGTATTAGTAGATCTACACTATTTTGTAAGCTTTAAATTCCACAGTTTGATTTGAAAATAGATTTGCATACCATTATTGGACTTTACAACACTCGAATTGCTTCTTTCAGCATCATTTGAGGGTTCCCCTTTTATTTTTAAAGGCGCCAAAGCAGATTTGTAATTTCTGCAAATCAAACAGGAAAACTTATTCTCGGTATCAAATTTTACTGTTCATCATTTGGGGTGGCCCTTACCAATTTTGAGCATTTTTTGGCCACAGGACACTCTTCTCTTAACCATGTCCCTATTCATCACACTTTCCATATTAACAAAAGTTCTTTTTAATGTCCTCTACACTGAACAAAACACTATCAAAACATCTTTTTATTTCTTTCTTTCTTTCAAAAAACAACTCATAACTAACTTATGCTCTTTCTCTCTCATCTTTTTTTCTCTCTCTAACCCCGAGTCATCCTCCTCTTCTTCTTCCCCACTTCTCACCTTTTCTCTCTTGTCTTCCTCTCCCTCCAATTCTCCACAGCTCAACAAAACCTTTTCAAGCCTCATTCACAAAGACCAGGCCATTAATGGTGCAAACAAACAGGAATCTGAGAGCCCCCAATCCATGGAAAGATTGAATAGATATTTTGGACTTTTGGAAAGATCGAATTTTGATACTATCATTAATGGTAGAGAAGCCCAAGAATCGAACTAAGTTAAGATTTTAGGGCGTTTTAGAGGGATTTTGGCGATCTTGGGGTGTAAAGCCCACAAGCAAGGGAAGATAGAAGGATAGCAATGGGACGGCTGGTCCTCTTCGGCCTGATTGTCCTGGCCCTAAAAACCCGAGTCCCAACCTTGAGGGTTGGGCTAGGCCCAAGCCACTAAATTTGGCCCAAGGGTTGAACCCCAACCCGACATGGGCCAGGGATCATGCCCTAACATTGTTTTTTCTTTTCTTTTTTTTTAAACAAAAAATGAAATTAATTTTTATGTCCCTCAAGGTCTGGCCGGGCCACCTAGCCCAAGAGTAAGGTCGGCTTGAGCCAGGGTCCCTTTGGCTTGATCTAGGATGAGTCATGCCACGCACACCTTGCCACATTGCCAGTCTAGGGGTAGCACCAGGTCGGGTCAGGTCGGGGTCCGGTCAGTCCGAACCCCACAGGACTCGATTGGACCCAACCCAAAAATAAAGTTATATATTTAAATATTATATTAAGTATATATGTATCATTTAATTATAACTAAAAATATATAGTTAGATTTAGTTAAATATTATTAAAATATTATATATTAAATATTATTTATATAATAGCACTATTCGGATCGGGTCCACATGGACCCGGACCCAAATAGTGTTCAGGTCCAATATTTTGATCCGGAACCAACCCGCCAGGTCCAATTCTTGGTCCCATACCCATACAAGTGTCGCGTCCGGACATCGGATCCTGCGTCGAGTTCGGGTCCATTGCGACCCATAGAAAAGACATTGAGACCCACACGCCATGTATCCATCATACATCCATTTATTCTCACATAGGCATCCCAAATGCCGGGCTCCATGATTCATATGAAGTATTTATTGACTAATCCAGTAGCAACTTTTCCTTGAGTAAAAAAGCAAACAATAATTGTCTTTCATTTAGCAAAGTTTTAAGTATGACAAAGAGAAATTGATTATATCTACCATGAAAGTGATTTGACCTAGACACCCAACTACTGAATGTGACTTAGAAATCCATTAGTTTATAATTTGCACATGAACCAGACAGATCTATGAAAAACTAGGCAAATGCACGCCATCCCATGTTGTCCACATGCTAAGCCAAAACTTGACTTCAATTAAATTTATTAACTAGAATCGATGCTCAAGGCCAGTTTGGATGGACCGCTAAACAGGTTTTGTATTGTTACCGTTTTCTCCTTGTTTCGGATTTTGCTACTGGAGGTGGCTTACTGTCAAATAGGGAATAGGTTGGAGCATTCGTGGTTAGGGGGGCAGGTACTTCAGTATATCATCCTAGGCTCCATTCCTACTGTTAACAATTTTGAAAAAAAAAAGAAAAGACAGGTATTGCCAAATAGTGCTTATATAATCAGCAGGAGAAGGAAGAATATCATTCAGGGTACAGTCCAAACTAGACCTAAGATTGTACAAATGATTATCTCTATTTGTATATATAAATGCGTACAAACATGTATATATGTTTATGTCAAGAAACAACATACCCACAGGATGAGTGCAGCTGAAATGATGATGTTGAGATGAATGAGTGGCACAAGAATAGATAGAATTTGGAATTACTATATTCGAAAGAACTTAGGTATGACTCCAATAAGTGAGAAAATGAGATAAATTAGATTTAGGTGGGCAGTCTATATGCAGCACAGACATAATACAACACTTGTTATGAGGTGCGAGCTAGTTCAAGTGGAAAGCTAAAAAAGGACAAGGAGTAGGCTTAAAAGAAGTAGTGAGAAAAGATATGATGACTTATAAAGATATGACCCTTGATAAAATAAAATGACCAACCAAAATTCGTGTAGCTAACTCCCAAATAATTGACAAATTTTTGAATGAAAATGTATATATGATTATGCATATAAATGTAATATGCCAGCTACTAAGCCAATTTTTGAAATAAATACATTTATGAAATATATATGTATGTAAATATGGGTGTAAGCTATACATTGCAACACATTAGATCACAATATAAGGTGACCAATTTCTTGAGGCCAACAAGCAAATGGAACCCATGAGCTACAGCAAGGAAATTGCTGGATGCTTTAAATATTTCAACGCTTAATTTGGTAAGAGAGGGACATAGAGAAACAGATTAAAAAACAAATTTGATGATTAGATAATATATTAGAGAGAGAGAGAGAGAGAGAGAGAGAGATGCAGGCTTGAGAACTTAAATATGGAGATCAATTGACTAATTTATAATTACAAACTCATATGAATTGGCAGTTGATGACAAGATTTGGAATCTTGAGAGCTTGGGTGGGCTCAAGCAATGGAAAGAATCCAAGTAGGGTCATGTATAGTGAATAAGTTTTGAGGCCAAAGGAGGGCCCAAAATATATAGCCAAAAGATTTATGCTCCCTCTGGTGAACCCTATTTAGGAGTACTTTTAAATCTTGAAACTGTAGCCACCTTAACCCACTGACCAACATCAAAAAGAAAAAACTAAAAAAATTAGGAGCATACTGTCCACTTGATGCCTTGAGCCTAAGAAGTAGTTAGGAGGACTTTTTATTTCAAGTTTTGAGATCTTTCTAAGACTCGCTAGATGATTAATTTCAAGAAAAAAGAAACATAGATATTGAGTTTTTAAACACTCAGATCTAATTTGTTAGAAAAATAGGAGGTTCTTGTTCAATATTTTGACATTATTTCTTTCAAGAATTGAGCGGAGTTTAATTGAAATTTGCTTTTATTGAGGTTGGTCACTAGTTCAAGAAGCTATGTCCCCAAATTTGGGGTCCTAAATATAATCCTTACTTCAAATTTACTTGAGCGAGCAAATGAACAATACACTCTCTCAAGAGTAGGGAATCATTTCATAAAATTAAAATTGTAAGACTTTCCAATTTTTAGACACTAAATTTTTATTTTTTTCAAATATTGATATGGTTGTAATATTGTCACCAATTAGATTTTAAAAAAAAAGAAAGAGTTTTTCGAACTTTGTGACCTCCTTGTAAGAGTGTCACCAACTATACGCAGTTCAAGAAAAATAAAAAAAAACATTTTTCGAACTTCGTGACCCCCTTTAACAAAGATATATAGCCCCCACAGTATTCATGCCCAAAAAAATATGGTGCAATGTAGGCTTCTCCTCAAGGATGTAAATGCACAGTGAGATCCGGCAGGAGCACGTGCTTTGATGCGTAGGCGACCTGAACCGTCAGAAGGAGATGAATAAAAAAGGTACAAAGATAAATTTAGACGCATTCATTGAGTGAACCGTCATGTCGTGTCTATGACAATTAAAAAACATTGTTTATTAATACTAAATATTCAGAGTTAGATATTTCCCCTATTTGAAAGAGAGAAAGTACAAAGACTTTGTTTTCGGGAGAGAAAGTACAAAGACTATGTTTTGTGGCTGAGAACAATTTTGAATTTAAAGATCTTTTTGCTCAAATAGACGACAAATGCTTTGTTTGGAAGTCAAAAGAGGATTTAAAAATCTTCCTAAAATAGAGAGAGATGTGTATATAGAGAGAGAGGGGAGGGGGATTCAAGTTTTTGTGGGAGATGTGTACCAAATATATGTGTGTGAGAGTTGGATCCGATCCAAAAATTAAAATATTTATTATTAAATTATATTTAAATATCTTTCATATTTTAAGATTTAAAAAATATTACCGACCCAGATTTGGATCCAGATCTAGATCCAAGTAGTGTTTGGGTCTAGAATTTGAACCCAAACCCTACCTGTCATGTCTAATTTTTGGACCCATACTGGGACTCAAATCGGATCTACTCCTCATGTCCCCGGTCGCAATCGGTTGGGTCCATTCCCACCTCCAAAAAAATTAAGGTTGTATATGTCTAGAGAGAGAGAGAGAGAGAGAGAGAGAGAGAGGATGGTGGTGGTGGCTATACTAAGTTAGTGGTACGTACTAACGAAGACTAGTTTAACGTTTCTTCCTTACCTTAACGTAAACGTACTAGTGTACG